>JAEAOA010002340.1:1552500-1625000 GCA_016746295.1 Potamilus streckersoni | reverse complement strand
ATTTCCAGACGAATATTATCTATCGTCATGGACATTTATAAAAGTTGCTATTTCCTAAATCTTGGTCAAAATAAAAGCGCGTCGAGTGGGATGATCACAATTGAGGGTAGTACGAATTCGTTTATCAATTTTTGTAGCTTTCATTATGACGTCACAGTTCGCGACGTTCATTGTACTGGATCACACCTTTAGGTTTATTCGTCCAAAAATATATACGTACTTTAACATTGATTTTGCTGAAGCAGGAGCGTCTAAATTATGACCTTCCAAAGGAATATGGATGTATACGAATTCAAATGAAGTGAATACTTGCCACTTCAAATTCGAAAAAAAAAATGACACCCATTACGGAAACAGTCATGGTTGAATGTTTACACGACCCGTGTGACTTATACAGTACTTCTGTTGAAATCTAATGCATCACATTTTCCGACGAGTGCTAGTTCCGTAGTGTATGCATTAGTGTAGCTAATATTATTACAACGTAAGATGATAATGTAACATGCAACCACTCTTTTCTAGCCTTTGAATTTATAAAGGTCACAATTTTAATCAAATGGAACATTTTAATGCTTGACGTGAACTTTATACAGATAAAATAGTACAACCGAGGAAATGACTCGTACTTCTGTACGTTATAGAACAATTCAGAGTTTCTTAATAAGGAGAGTTGATTGTGAAAGATAATTAGGTTATTTAGTTTGAATAAAGTGCTTTGCCCCATGGCACAATACGGTAACCAACCTGGAGTGATCCTATAACAGGATTCGAACCTGCACCCATTTTGGTGTAACTAATGTTTGCCATGATGTTTGTATGACAATATTAGCAATTAGACTTTATCTAGTTGACAAGTTAGAAAAGGCTGTGAAATGAACTTTTAACATACATCTTGGTTCTATGTTTATATCTTAGCTGTTTACATTATGTTGTTTACTTGAGAAATTACTCATTCTTGCCTTCACATCTTTAAGCACGATCATTCTTATTGTCGTGTTCAGATTTTCATAGGTGGAATTATCCATTCAAATTTTTATTAACTTGAAATAAATAAAATGTCCTCATTAATAATATTCGTATACAGTAATATTAACTTGGAACAATAGTGAATTCAGGCAAGGGCATTTTAGGATTATGTTGTAGTGATAGATCAAAAGATTTTTAGCACATGGCCACAACAAATGCTATTGGCGCGTTACCACGTTCGAGACTACAGGCACATCAGCACATCCAATATTGGAACGTACATGGAATACCACTGGAATTCATTTGGAACTTCATGCATTTGGACTTTTGATTGAATGTTTATGTCTGATTTAGATTAAATGTGCAAAACTGTAAGATATTTTTTATATTTTCACTTTTATATTTTAGGCAAATAATTTTTTTTGTAGAAAATTACACAACTTGTTGGTTTTCGCTTAATTGTGTTACACAGTTTAATACCATAGAGTCGTAACAATAAATGTTCCCGTAATTTTTTCTTTCACTTCTAATGCTCAAAAACAAGTTTGTAGACCCTAAACTAAATTGTTTTCTCCGTGTTTTATTTGGCCGTCCGTATTATGGCACGCAATGTTTATTCTTCATTACCATTAAGTGGAGATTATAATAATGGTTGTGTGGGAGTTTACTTCGTTTTTGAAACATGATACAAAGGGAACAATTTTTCTATATATTGTTTTCATTTTGTCTCATTTCAGGAAAATTTCCTCGAAACGAGACACGATTTGATTATTTTCTTTTTAGTATTTAATTTTTAAGTGGTTTTATTTTCATGCTGTATGTTTAAAAAAAGACCAAAGCCAACGTGGGTCGGCTGTCTCGGTATATACTTGACAAAGACAGTTCGTAATATAATGTAACCAACAATGTTCTTGAAAATGCAGTTAAAAAGAAGCCAAAAAACGAACAGATCAAGCACCCAATATTATTACACACGCAATATGGTTTCATTATTACGATGTATATTGTCGTGCTATTTGCTAGTGTTATGAAGCTCTGCAGTTGTATCAATATATTGTACCTTATCGGTTTATTCAACCTTTGTGGTAGTTGTGCAATAGATCACCTAAGTACGACAGACCTATATGCGGTTGACACTGTTTGCTTCGTGATAATGTTCTACTGACACTGTTTGCTTTGAGATAATTATCATGTTTAATGTAAATAATTTGCAGTCTTTGAAAAACAGCTTTGATAAATATTATTATCTGTTTGGTATATGGTTACAGTATATATCAATCACAGTTCCCTTCACAGCATACAAGTAGACTGCATTGTTGCAAGAACAGAGTCTATGATCAAGAGGTGTCACCTTGTTCTGATATAATAATTACCCGAATGACTAGTTCATTTTAACGCGAACGTTCAGTTTGTCATATGGATGTATAATTGTTTAACTTGCATATTTTCAATGCAACTTTTGTATGCGGTATAGATGTATCCACCTGCAGGGTTTCACTTAGGTTTTAAATGAGTTGAGATTTTCCTCAGTCTTGGATGGGTTCAGTTACGTAATAAGGCAATAAGAGTAAATGGCGCCCGGGACGACGACGATGGATCCGCCAATGATTTTCCAGCTATTTAATTTTTACCAACTGTCTTGGCACCACAAGACATCTGGCAAACCCCGCCCACTCCCATTAGTACGCTACCGGGTAGGTTGAGAATGTTGGAAATATGTCATCATTTTGTCTGACGATTTTGTCTGTTTACGAAACATCAGCTATGTATGGTTACGATGTTGTGGTCCCGCTCTGGAACAAATATTCTTCGTGAAAGAACGTAGTTTGTCAATGCCGAGCACCAGAGAGCTGTGATACAAAGTTTCTTCCTCCAAACCCACCTTTGTAAACTCTAATGTATTCAGTAGAATTACTTCTTAAATCAGTTCGTTTAAGAAGATCCATAATTTGAGACATAAAAATTTCGTGTTTAGTCTCGGCCTTTATTGGATACCAAATGAAGGTGACTTCTGAGAAAACATCTGCGCTGGCAATTTTAAATGTACCAAAATTGCTGCTGATTTTTATGACCAAATGATTATCATCTCATGAGTAATTTAAATTCACTAGACGCTTTCCAATAATCATTTGGATGATCAATAATGTTCCACCGACTAAAAGTGTGCGAGACGCAACAGGATCGAAGATCATCTGTTCCAAGGACAGTTATCCAAATGTTTAATCGTTGGTATCGTTATCAATGCAGCTCTCAACGGAGCCGTCAGTGATTCACAATCGAGTTTAGATCGATGAATCGACCTCAACAATGTAGAACAGGGGTCTCAAACACTCGGCCCGAGAACCGCATGCCGCCCGCCAAGCCATATCCTGTGACCTGCAAAATGATTGGTGTCACATGGTGTCATGATAGATTACAAAGGTTGTGAGGCTCTTGGGCCGTCGAAAATGCAGTATTCAGTTTGAGTCCCATGTAGCATATGACGGATAATTATGTCGATAGATTTTGTCGGTAAATTATGTCGGTAAACTTTACCCCAGCCAGCCATGATTTGGAGAGGATCTTCAGAGTGCTCGGAATTTACCGAATGTTTTTTTGTTCAAGTGCAGAATAGTTCTCTTTATGATATTTAAACGTCATCATCATTTACCATTTATTACGTCATAGGCAATCATCTGCATGTGTTGTTAGCGTGCTGCATGTAAAGCTGTAGAAAATTTCGAAGAAAGATATTTTGTCCATCGATCAGCATTACATCAATTGACAAATTCAAGCAAAAAAGAGAACCCTTAACGCACAATGTTTAGAACTTTCAAATACCCATGGTACAGCATGCATTCAAATCCACAATGTTAAAATGTTTTTTGTTTTGAAAGACAATCTGCCCTTCAGTGAGTTGACAATAAACTCTCAGCCGTGTTCATCAGTATTCAAGGCATCCAGCAAGGGCTTCATGCTGTTGTAATCATCTCTCAAGTACACCAAGTGAGCAAGGGGAAGAGATGGGTACTCGTTCCCATTATGGAGCAGCACGACTTTGAGACTCTAGGATGAGCTGTCAATGAAGAGGCGCCACTCATTCTGGTTACAGGCGATTACCGTTGCCTCAAACAGACTGGTAACATTGTGGCAGAAAAGCTGCAGAAAAACTTGGTGACGCTTCCTCTGATCTGCACATATTCATCCAACAAGTTTAACTGCTTGAGCCTAGATGTCAAAAGCTCGGCACTGGACTTGGTGTGACCAAAATCTCTGATCAAGTCAACAAGGTCTTTTAGGTTGGGAGTAGTATGGGTTATCTCCTCAACTCCAACTCTGAATTATATTAGAGATCTACTTAGTCATCCTCGCTCTCTGACGTGCTGATCTCTTCTAAGGACATCTGCACTCTCTCCGGATGAATGGGTACAGGGAGATCAGGCCAGTGTCTTTCTCGCTCTCTGGCTGGGTTTTCTCGTCTAAAGACGTATGCACTCTCTCCAGTGAGGTGAGTACGGGGAGCTCAGGCCAGTGTGGCACCGGGGCGATGGCTGAAGTGAAGGAAGGTCCGGATATTTGGATATTTAATAGCAGGTACATTCTTGCCAGTCGGACGTTTGGAAGGGTCCACCATGCAGAAGTAGCAGTTGCTTGATTGGTCCGTGGGTTTCCGCCAAATTTTTGGGAGTGCAAACTTCATGGTTTTCTTTTCACATCTGTGTCATCCAACAAGAAGGTTTCGTATTTGATATATATTTTCAATAACATTGCAAATTTTAAAACATTTCAAAATTAACATCATTTACAAATAAATAAACAATTTTTGACAAATTTGAAGACATATAATTCCGAGCCTTACTTTCCAGATTTTTATTTTCAGCGCTCGCAGCTGAAATGAATTGCCCAGGGTTTGTCTTGATCCACGACAGGCATGCCCAAATTTGCCTTTCAAATATCTTAGTAGATGTCCACGGAGTACTTGCACATTCTTGTCTTGATAAATTCACCGCAGACATAAAAAATGCGTATGCCGGATGCTAGCAGCCTCTTTATGCCATCTCAGAAAAATGCAGATATGTATCCACTTAGTCAGTTAGGACCTACACTGAACTGGTGGGCTTAAGGCCCATGTATTTATACTACTATTTATCTGGAAAGTTCTAGAAGTTTCTCCAAGTTTACTCAGAACTGAATCTATATGGAATGTTCTGGACAATAGACATATTTCAAAATATCTGTCCTGGTCACAACAGCAAAGTCTGTGGGGAATAGTAGCCATTGTCTATACTTTTGAGGCATAAGCAAGTAAGAAATAACATACTACACAGGAACAAAAAAAATAAATTTGTTACACGGTGTTATCGTAGAACCGCAACTGTTATTAAATAACACAAATAAAAGTTATATGTTCCTTGCCAACGGTAATATGTAAAGACGTTGATAATGTTAACAGTTTGTCTTTCTTATTTCAATTTACAATCCTTGCACGCTTGCACTCATGTCAAAATTTAAAACAAGGAGATTTCAAACCATATGTCAGTTCCAATATTTTATTTCTTCTAATTAACATAGACGTGTTTAAATAATGGGTGATTATCGAAAGGTACGTCTGCACTACTAGTTGAAGTTGTTTACAAAGTTACATTGCGATATATTAAACGATATGGTAATTTTGCTCCAGAATATAAAATGTTTGAGGGTCGGAGAGACAGATGGAGTCCATTTATATATCCCCGCCGATTTAGATGGGCATGGATAACGAAATAAGGGTGGGGTGTAAACGGGAGAACATATGAAAGTGATGAACTAATTTTCGGTTCTGACAAAATATGTAAAATACTGCAGACTAGCCTTACACTTCCTCTGGTAACATCGACCTCAAAGGCACTTAATTTTCTTGTTTTCTTTTCACTCTGTGCTGTACATCCAGAGATTATAAATGGTAATTTTTAAATGTCTTTTTCAGTTCTACTATATACATTAAACAAAGGAGTGAAGCAAATGTACTATGGAAATATAAGAACAAGATACCTACAGCAGGTGTGTGTACGATAAGTGAGACTTGAATGAAAGATGAATTACATTTTTTATACATCACTTGAAAAGCACAGCGGTAAAAGAATAAAACAAAAGGGTCTTGACGTTTTGCAATTATCTCGCGCCATTTCTTGTCTCGGCATAAAGATAAATTACCTGGCTTTGAAAGATGTTTGGCTGAGAAACAAATGTGGTCTCATTTAGCATTCATTTGCTAACTTGGCAGAAAAAGGTCTCATGTGATCGTTAAGGAGTAATAATTATTCTTCGAAGAAAGCACAAAAAGGGAAAATCGCTGGGTTAAATTCTTGGTCTTGTAAAATACCTGTATCATTTTAACTACGTTTAAAAAGCCTTGACATTGCTCATTTTATATTTGTTTTAAACATTTTACCTGTATCATTATAATCACGTTTAAAAAGCCTTGACTTTGCTCATTTTATGTTTTAAACATTTTACCTGTATCATTGTAACCACGTTTAAAATGCCTTGACATTGCTCATTTTATGTTTTAAACATTTTACCTGTATCATTGTAACCACGTTTAAATAGCCGTGACTTTGTTCATTTTATATTTTTTAAACATTTTACCTGTATCATTTTAACCATGTTTAAATAGCCGTGACTTTGTTCATTTTATATTTGTTTTAAACATTTTACCTGTATCATTTTAACCACGTTTAAATAGCCGTGACTTTGTTCATTTTATATTTTTTAAACATTTTACCTGTATCATTTTAACCACGTTTAAATAGCCGTGACTTTGTTCATTTTATATTTGTTTTAAACATTTTTGTTTAGGGTTCACTGCTGATAACATAATTTGATTAAGATTTAACATGGAATATAAGATTATACTATAAAGATGTCATACAGGTTTCATACTGGGTAATATCATTGAAGATGTCATACAGGTTTCATACTGGGTGATATCCATGAAGATGTCATACAGGTTTCATACTGGGTAATATCATTGAAGATGTCATACAGGTTTCATACTGGGTGATATCCACGCATACACCACATGAGGTGATTATGCATCTGAGTTGTTCATCTTTTATTATTTTCAGACTTTTATTTATGTGGATACTTAAAACCGTTAGCTATGAGAAAATAGACTAAGTGACCCCAATTTTCCGAAAGCTGTCAAACAGTCTCGAACTCCGCTCCTTAGGAAGTTCACTTTACCGCATGCATCCATATACTCATGCAAATCTGGATATTTTTCACTCATTCATTTCCCTTAAATTTGTGTGACATTCGTATAAGTGTCTCTTTTATCCGTTTTCCTCAATCAATGAAGTCCCTGCCATTGACCACCTTGCTCTGGAGGTTAATAATCTGGTCATGCATACGGACGTAATGAATGAGAAAATTTCCCCGAGACTGACACAAAAATAGAAATGTGATCAGCATGACAAAGATACGCAAACAAGCTGAAAATGATCCGTTACAGCTTTAACATGTTGATGATATTTCGTGGCATTGACAATGTTTCTCGCAAAAATTCGTTGAATTCTGTGGGCCAACTACTACTCGTGAGATGAGTTTCAGAGCATAATCGCGGAGGCCACCCATGATCCATAGAAATAACCTCACGATGTACTTGACTTGTGGACCGCAAAGTTTTATGCGGGTTAGAACACTGATCTGCTAGGCAAGTCAACAACAGCGCGATGTATATTATGTAACAAAGAGACATGTGCAAATTATTGTATAGCAACAAACGCTGACCGACGCCACAAGTGCGCTTCAGAACAACAGAAGAGCGTTAAAAATATTGTGTGATGCGACAAGCTAAGAAGGACTTATACTGGATTTTGAACATATGTTATCAGCAGCTCTGATCCAACCAAGAAAAGAGATTGTGTCCAAGGCTACTAGAGAAGTCAATCAGCATACTTTGCTATAATAACGCTGGTTGTTTCGTAGGCGGATCAGGAGATCCTTTTAATATTCATATAAGGTTTGATGCTAACAAATACCTAATTTTGAACAGTTTTAAAAGAATATATGATGAAATGCGAGTAAATACGAGCCAATATTACAACACAAATGCATGGCCATATACGGGGATATAGGGAGTCATCAGCGAATAAGCAATACAGATATATCTGGTCTGAGCTTTAGAAAGGCTCTTAGCCTCTATCAAAGCATAGCTGGACAAAATACCGAATCACCGATGAAATTTCTTTGAAACATATGCAAACTAGCTATATAAAAACATAAGGAGGAGCCTTCCGAATAAATTATGTTTCCAGATGGTCCTGTACCGCCATAACTGAAAAGAAGATATTCCCTCCTCGCAAGATCTCCTCCAAAACCACCCTCACGTAGAAAAGGCTTCGTTGGTCATGCATGCAAAGTGGGACAACCAGATGGTCCAACCAACCTTATAGGTACAAACACATGTACGAGGATCATCAAGAGGTAAATGAAATCGTGGATAGGTTGGAAACTCTCGTGAGTCAGTTTGCAGTGGCAATAAAGCTCTAGAAATCATCAACGTAACATATAACAATTGTAATGAGATTATGCGAATTGACACCGGCTTAAATCCGTTGCATGTCTAAAGATGTTTGTACTTCAATACATCTGGTTGAAACTTCGTTGATTATTAATGATAGCTATGTCAGGCGAAACTGGAAAGATTTCAATATGGGTTTTTTTTTTATCGAAATGGGCAATGGTTGAAAAGCTGCAGAGAACAGTGTTTGTACGTGCTGAAATATTTCGTCCTTGATTATCAATGAGGATCGGTTTGATAACTATTAAAGCTGGACTGGTGTGTATAAAAAGTTGTATTGTTTATCGAAATGACCAAGAATTTAAATGATACAGAAGTTGTGTTTGCACCTGTTCAAAAAAATGTCTCAGGATTTGAAACTTTGCAGAAATCTGTATATGAAGGGGAGAGAGATAATGAATACTTATCTAAATCCCTGGAGGGGCTTGTATTAATAATAGTCAACTTGAGTTGTGATTGGATAGTCAGTTGTGTGGGGAGTGTTTCCCAGGCGATGTCTAGTGGGCGGGACTATCGTAAATATTGTCCAATGTACGTGTAGTTGAGAGTCTCTGAAAGACACGAAACACTACAGGATGAATGAGTTTAAAAAGGAATCGGAATTCGTTAAATTGTGTTTGATGCATGCAAATAATATTGACGCGCAGACGTCAAAGAAACGATCCATAGTTTCATTCTGAGATTTCCTTATTTAAAGAAAGACTGAACATCTTTATCAAAAAATAGACCAACCATGTATTATTCAATTGGTGTGCAATATAACTAAGTAGCAAATGACAACAACAAGTCATTTAGCGTTATCTAAATTTGACTTCATTTCGATAATTTACATGTTGATTTTACGTGGCTTCAAGTTCATATGATTCATGCTAAATATTCATTAACGTATGGGAAGTGAAACTACAAGATTGATTTCTACGTTGTTTTATCGTCAGCACTACTTTACGCAGAATAACCTGCGGGCCGCTTTATCGCAAGGATCTTATTCAAGGTCAAATAACTAACATTAACATCCATAAAGGATGTGCAGCTTCATAACAGATTTAAACTGATATCTATTTCAAAGCATTGTTTCTTTACGAAGATGATATAGCTGTTCCGGCCATTGAAAGTAATGATTTAGCTATCTAACAATTTGTAACTGCCATATGTTGTGATTCAATCATTCATAACACTTCGTGTCAAAGGTGTGGATAAATATTAATGGTGCACGTGTTTTGTGTCAGCACCTTTTGGCGTTCATTTCCACACACAGAAAGATACATCCAACCGTAGATTAATGAGAACCGTGTTCTCCCTTTCAAAATGTAACTCTCTTTTCAAGAACAGCCAGTCCCATCGCCGTCTATATTTCAACAGACATGACGTTGGCAGGTCGATGGGTCTGTGTAGAGATAACACTTTTTGACCTAGATTGGTAGACAGTTCAGACACAACGTGCCTCGAATATCTGAATGTTGAATGTACCTAACCTCTCGGTCACTTTGTGATTGCATAATGTATTAAATAAGAATGAAATTAAAACAATGGCTGTACTTGCTCGTATCAACGAAACACGTGGGTTGTGTTAATTGCACCATTTTTTTTATACATAATCTTTAATTTAATGCGACCTGTGTAGAGAAATAGCACAATCTTTGAAGAACAATGTTCTCCAGTTCCTATATTGATTTTAGGTGGTATTTAGGAAGAAGTGAAGGCAGAGTAGAAAATAATGGGTAATATGTGTGTATCCAAATTAGACGGCGCATGGACTATATAGAAAATGTACAACTTACAGGAAAATCGGTGATATAATTTGAAAAATATTAATGAAAGGAATGTCCTAATGGGTTTAATACATGATATGGCCAAAGTAATATGGCAACCATAAAATTTAAGTTGTGCTCAGTAGAAGTGTGCACAAGTATAAAAACTGACTGGTTCCTCATTAACGATTTTAGACCATTAAAGACCAAAAAATAAAGTCAAATTTTAGTCTATTATTATAGTATTGTGGCTTAGATAAGACGGGGATCCAATACATATATTTTAAGTGCAAAATATGACAAGAATCCATTTTCAAAATTAACTTCTTGTGAATATGTAACAAATAGAGAATGTAATTAATCTTTCTCATAGTTAATTATGAAGTTTATAAACGTATGATACGTTTAGATATTTAAAACAAAGTCACCTACTGTATATTATTTTCCACTGAAACACAAATGTATACCTTTCTATCATTTATTGTATGAATTTCAGTTGTATAAATACTTAAATACCTTTCTGAGCTTATATAAATATGTTATGATTGCAACATCTGTCATGATTGACAAAAAGAAATGTTATGACTGCAGCATCCTTCATCAATGCAATATATGTCATGATTGTAGACAAAAAGCTTAGTTCAGATAAGTTTATTGGCAGGTGTGAGCATATTGTAATTATTTCGAAATGCAATATGTACTGAGAACAGTCTTCAGTACGCACGGCATATAGTCATGTAGAAGTCCCATTCAAAAGAAAGCAGCATTAATACTGATCAGATCAATATTTCTCAGCAAATCGGGGTTTATATTGTTTGTTATACTACTTGTGCCTAAGAGTCTGCATTCATCCAGATATGTCGTAGCATAATGCAGCGGCAGATATATCTCTATGCAGTATATACGTAGATTATTTGCCATTTCGGGAGAATAAGTATGAAGTACTGTTACTATGTCTGAAACATGCAACGGTCACGTGAGACTGACACTGACCATCTGTTCCAAAATATGACACTACTTAATATATGTTACTGCTGTTTGTATTGCGTACCTTCTGAATCGCTTTTGTCTAAAGAATTGATTATAAAATGAAAGGTATCATCGCGATTTTTATAAGACAATTGGTTTCATATCTGAGTTAAATTTACATTTATTGTATTATATTTTAAGCAGGTGGTTGGGATGACTTTCCTTAAATTGCTCATCTTTTTTACGCGATTGGAACTAATTAAGGAATTATTTTTACCATTTCTAAAATTTGTATGAATTGAATTTTGATTGGGCGATCATATTCTATACAAAGCATATATTATTTAAACCACCAATATTTTGCTCAATTTGGTTTAAAAGTTTCTTTGAACTTACTCCACATTTTCATACAGCTTTGTGCATATACGTAACTCGTAATTATTGAACTAATACAGCGAATGACACTTGTCATTCTTCTTTCCTAGATGACGTATATGACGGCCAAGTCATAACAAAGGTTTAAAAAATGGTTCTTCCAGCTGCTTCGCCTGGCGCTCAGCATTAAGAGGTTATGTTAGGACTGGTCTCAGGGTATTTTGACTGTCTGGGGCATGAAGCTATATTCCTGCGGTATGATGCCCCAATGCTAGATATCACCATAAACTGTCACACTGCAGACATCATAGAGATACGACTGGGAAATTGTAAAACTACTTTAAAATCCAAATCGGACATACTTACCTACTCATACACACTTATTATTTTGCAATAGAGACAATCAAGACAAACAACACTGTTACGAGTCTTTGCTCTTAAAATAAGTAATAGAAAAGAACTAAAGACAATAAGCTTTGTAAAATTGAACAAATAATATATTTCCCTAGAATACAGATTGAAAATAATAAACAATATTTACAGTATTGCGAATTAGATCCCAAAATAATACAAGAATTACAGTCCTAATAGAATTAAGTCCCTAATAAAACTCAGTACAAGTCCCGAAGAGATCCAAAAACTGAAGGTTATGACATGTCTGTTATAACTTATGGAATTCTGATGTGCCAACAGCCTTTTTTGAATCACAGTAATGTAGTTCTAGGTTGAATTCAGTGTAAATTCCAGTGAATATCTTAATCCATAAATTGTCTCAGAGCACTTTGGTATTTCCAGAGAAAATAATCACTTGAATTTTACAATTTGAAGAAAATAAAATTCAACCCAAAACTGGTCACAACATAATACAACTTGAAAGTGGTAGATGTTAACATTTTCTAAAAAACAAAAAATAAACATTACCTAATGGACAATAATCCCCTTGAATGATCCCGATGTTAACAAAATCAAAACCATAACCTGTAAAATTCGCTTAGGAAAGTCCAAACTTTAACCGGAATCAACATAGATCCTAATATTAAGCCTATAAACATAGATAAATATTTAGCTATGTATTCGTTATTAGCATACATTGAAATAAAAAAATTAAACAAGTAAATCAGGTAAACTAGAAAATGAACTTAATTTCGAACAATATCAAGTCCAGCACACAATGTTATATTACAATAGCATGTAAAATACAAAAATTTAAAACTTACAAACAAACAATTAAATTAAATATACATAACAATGTATTATTCCGGTGCCAGAGTAAGATTGTGAAGCAGTGTTAAATATCGACTATTAGCTGCACGTGTTCTTCGGCACGGCTTTTAATTTGCTATTCTTTGGACCTCTTGTGTAGTTCTATCTCTTGGTGGTCGCTGATCAAGGAGAAAATTATTCCGATCGTTTATCATCAACACTAGTTAAAAGTTCTAAACAGAAAATTGATTTCGAAAAATTTGTCTATTCTTGAACTTCCAATGTGGATGAAACGCATCTAATAGGAATATATACCTTATAATTCGGTTGTAAACTTTACTTTTACTGTAAATATCATCCATATTTTTTGAGTTTGTTATTGCATTTTTAACACGATATTTATCTGTTCATGTCAAAGTGTTATTTATCCAACTTTGTGATGCGATAAACCGATTCATTTAAAGTTAGAAGACGACGTCAGTATGTAGACTGGTATACTGCAAACAAGTTGTCATTATGAAGACTGGTAGATCATAGATTATTTGCGAAAATCAAGCTAAATGTCATTTAAAATCAGCAAAAGGTAATTCATAATTAGTCAAAGTTTCTAGATAGTAATATATAAATTATATTTAATATTCTTTTGTTTATAACACTATATTTATTTTCGTTGTCACGATCTTCTTTATCAATCTCTATGAAGCGTGAAAACGATTCAACAAACGTTTTAAGACGATGTCAGTAAGCAGACTGGATACTATTATGCAGACTGGATATCAATATGCTGCCTGGTATACTGCAGACTGGATATTATTATGCAGAATGGATATCAATATGCAGACTGGTATACTGCAGACTGGAAGTTAGAATGCAGGCTACTTTACTGCAGAATGGATGACTAAGTTTAATTGCGAAAATCATAAAAATAGCTCATACATAATTAGATACAAGTCAGCTAAAATAAGCAAAAGAAAATTTGTAATTAGCCAAAGCCTACTGTTTCTTGAAAAATACAGCTTTACTATTAAAAGTTTAAAATTGCAATTACTCGAAACAAAGATACAAGAGAAGAATTTTAATAATGTCAATATAAATAAAGACAGGTGATATTGTTGCATGAACTCAAACATCAAAGATTACAAGCGCTTACCTACCTTTCTAGCAAATTCACCAAACAGCCAGGATCATTTAACTTGGAGATTTTGAAAGTCAGAAAGTGATTTGATTTTTCAGTTCTGTATAAAAGTCATGTATGTCGCACGCCAAGCATGGGGATCAAACCCGCGACCCAGGATTAAGAGTACCGTGCTCTAACGAATGAGCTAACCGGGCTGCTATTCTTAGCACTTATTACATTTTCGAGCCAAAATGTAGTTTTCCTTCATAATATAGGTCCCGTGATTCAGTTAAAACACATCAAAAATCCAACGACATATATTAATTAACTGGCAATTAACTGGCAGACTGTTATTTTAATTTTCAGCGGTAATTCTCAGACTTCAAGTGTGATAATTTAGCGTTATATTTGAATATATAACTCTTTTAAATGTATGTTGTTTGTTGCTTTATGCCCATAATTAGATGTTGTGTATACTTAATTTCTATTATGTGGCTGACCAATGTCCATTATTGTGGGTAGTAGTTGGGTATGCCTGACTAATGTCTTTTTTCTATAAATAACATATTGCATTCTTGTCTTTGATCATACTGATTTTTTATTGTAATTAATTTTATTATTATTAGGTGAAAATGTTTGCTTAGTTTTGATATTTAGATACGGCATTGATTCTGGCCCTAGCAAATTTCAGAAACCCGAACCTTTACAGTTTAATGGAAATTCCTATTAAGATGACCCTCATCTTGGTTCTCATATTGTGTCTTATGTTTCTATGTAGGAGAGAAGGAGCAGAAATTATTTAGTCCCTATCTCAGCATCCATAGCGAAATCAATCCTTTAGCTGTGTTCAGTTTTAATTTGAAAAGAATTTTTCATTCGAATTACAAAGTGCTCTTTGAATTTAGGATTAAATTACTATTATTAAATATATTATGTTGGATGTGTTTGTTTACATGTCGGCCCATATCATTATATTCGTCAGGTAAAACACTGAAAAACACAATATAATTAGATCCGATCAGCCATTTTCGAAATCGCCGCAGACGGTTTAACGTATTGCGAGCAACAACTAAGAAGTAAATGAAACTTCGAGATAAATCGATTACTTTATAAAAACAACTGCAATCACGTTATTTAGTGAGGCAAACTTTTAAACCTCCTGGGTATCAGTCTCCAAATGACTGTCACTTGGACATGGGTTGCAGAATATAATCCAATACAAAATCGAACCTCAAACTGAATTTCTTACCTGAACCTTTATGATTAAGACATCAAAGACAATATATTTATTATATCTATGTCAATTGTTTGGTAAGGACTGTGAAATATCAGAAATCAAGTGTACAAGTTCTCAGAATTGATTTTATTCTTTTTCTTCGAATATGTTTTGTACATTTATATCCAGATAGCAGTTGATCAATGAAATTAAACGTTTTCATACTTGTACCAGTATGTAGTGTGATAAGTCAGCCAACAGCAACATTGCTCCGTGATTTCCTTCATGTTGTGAAATAACCTAGAGAATGATTATATGATTAGACGTATACATGTATTTCGTATGTTCGGAGAATCGCCTTCTTTGGACTACAGCATGTAGTTTAGGATAGAAAAAAAAGGAAATTGATCCGATCGTTAATTTATCTATTTTCGCCGCCATATTGTTCATGTGGACAGCATTTGTTGAAAGTAAATTTATAGCGACGACCTAAATCGGAGGTTTGTTTCACGATCGTACGTTGATATTAAGTGAGAAAGACTTTTTGTGCATTTTCAGAGCAAGATAAATTTGTGAAAAATCAAGAGTCTTTCTGACGTTTGTCTTCAGCTTCTGGCGTGTTTTTGTCACATAAGATAGGAAATATACTTATGTTTAGTCATTAAACTTTCCTTTGAAAATATTCTATTATTTGAGAATTGCTGTTTTGAACATAACCCGATTCTTTTCTTCCATATCTGAATGATCATTAAGAAAACGATAAGACCATTATTTTTACCTCTGCACCAAAGATTAGCTACCAAAAGGAAGGAAAATATGTATGATTAGAAATTGGGAAAGTAAAATTAAATAAAGGTATTTTTTATTAATCAAAACCAATTAAGTCTCTTGAAAAATAAATTGTTTTAGTAAATAACGGGGGATTTCTCTATTCAGTTCAGTTATACAATTCCACGTACCCATTTTTTCTCTTTCCAAATACTTTGTTTAAAACAACTGGAGATTGATCTATTAAGATCAATTATTTAAGTCTTCGTACCAGAAAATAGAAACGGCCTAAGAAAAGATAATAAAAATAAAAGTTGACATTTTAACTGGATAAATAAACATAATATTCGGGCAACAACTTTCACAGATCATGTTAATGCTGGATAATACGGAGTGAAAGTTAAAGACGAAATATAAACTATTCCTTCTTCAATGTTGTTTAGCATTATTTCCTGTAAAGCAAATAATGAAGAGAAAATGTACATCAGAAAGTTGTATTTACCCGTGTTGTGCTAGCACTGCTAACAGTTATTGCCTTTGTTCCCCCAAGATACATTCGTATTCTTAACCCATAGTGGTATGTAGTGAAACTTTAAGACTAACTTCAAACTGATATATTTCAGTATCATAAAACATCGTCCTCCGCCATATAAAACAATATAATTAAATTCACTCGCCCGATGTGGGGCTCATCCCACGACCCCGGAATTTAGAGTATCATACTTTACCGGCTGTTAAGAGTTATTGCTTTCTCGTCACATTGCATGGTACTTTAGAAAATCAGCAAACCAATTCAGAATAGATATTTGTCGAGTTATTTCAAATGATAGGCAAGAAAATTCAGATGGCATATTTGTTTTTAGTATATCTTCTTCAATTTCCGCCATGATTATTTTACATAAACTGGAATATATCATTTTGTAAATGTTTCATGAAGACAGAGAACCTCTATTCCTGGCTATATGTCCCTGGTGAGATACTCATGTTATAGGTATTTTCTTACGTGAAAGTGTTTTAACATTATGCTCGTATTTAAATTATGTCATGTGGGAAGTACATGATTAGGCCAGATGTTACATTGACGAAATAGTCGTTAATGATTAACGTCTTGTGAACAAGTTTTACGATTTGCTCAGCTTTGATCTTATTCTTTCGTCCAAGCTGGTGTGTCATTGTGTCTCGTGATAGTTGTTGATCGAGGAAATTAAATATTTACATTATTGTGCCAGTCTGTACTGTAAAAGGCCAACCGATCGGGACATCGCTCGACCATTTCCATCTAACTTTGGAAGTGGTTGTTGGTACGCATATCAGTTCGATTTGTTTGGTGAGTCGCCAAATGTGGGGTGCAACATGCTTAATACAACAGCAAATTCCAAATTAAACTGCTTACGGCGCCATATTGTTCCATGCTAACATTATGTTCTTTAGAATAATCTTCACAATACTGACTAATTGCATAGAAGTGTTTATTTTATGCCATGATATAAATAGCCAAGCGATCTTAAGACTTAAGGTCACAATTGCTAACTGTACCTTCTCAAAGCAAATTTATAATATTACATTAACTATATATATATATATATATATATATATATATATATATATATATATATATATATATATATATATATATATATATATATATATATATATATATATATATATTATGTTGACTGGTACCAAACTTTACTATTACTGCTGTCTTTAATCTGACTACTGTCTTTAACATGTGAATACAAAACACATTATTTTATCCTTTCATGTCAGACTTTTCATAACCAGATTATTCGGTGTGGAACAACGGTAAAGGAAAGTTCTAAGACGGCGTCGTTAAAACTTTTAAACCAACAAATAACTGGCAAAATTAGAAAAATAGCTAATTATAATTATGTACATGACAGTTAAAAAGCAAGATTCTAACAACTAAAATATAGCCTCCCAATTTGGGGCTTGAACACAGTTTTGAAAAACACGCGTTTGACCGACTGAGCTAACAGGGCTGACATTGATAACAGTTGTTGTCCTTCTCATCAAATTATATCGTTTATTTATTTCGAAATAAGACATCATTAAAAAAAGGAAATCGAACGAAGTATATTAATCCGCAGGAAAGCAAATGACAAAATATTTTTAGTTCGAGCATGTCCTTTTCAGTGCCCGCTGTGATTAGTTCACATATGATTGAGACAGAGATACTTTTCTTGGTTATATGTCCATTCTTATGTATTGTGTTTTGTGTATTTGCTTGTGTGGCTGGTTATGTGTATATATATATATATATATATATATATATATATATATATATATATATATATATATATATATATATATATATATATTTGTAATTAAAACTTGATCAGGTGTTGATTTCCAAATAGTCGTAGATGATTGAACTTAGAACAGCTTGCAGCATGCAAAAAAAAACTTCCAGACAAATCAATTTCTTCGTCTTGTTTGCTTCCGGCGTTTTGAGAAGGTACAGCAAGTAATAGCGAACTTCGGTTGTAACATCGCTTGGCTATTGATGAAATGGCATTAAGAAAAAGATTTCTTCTTTACATCCAGTTGTGACAGTTTGATGTGCTTGGAGATTCGCCTCTTATGTTTGTTGGGACAGTAAATGCCGAAATTGGTTCGATAGTTGATTTGTCTGCATCCGGCACCATATTTTTCCATGTTAGTGAAATGTTTCTTCGGAATAATATTCTTACCATTGGCTAATTACAACGCAGATTTTTTCGTGCCATGACATAAATAGTCAAGCGATGATAAGATCAAAGTTTGTTATTACTAGCTTTTTATCTTGCCAAAGCAAAGCCTAATTTGATAAATTAACAGCCAATCCGAATTTTTTTCTTCAACATTGCATGTGTTTGTGTCACATCTAATAGGACTATATACCTTATATTTAGTCTAAACAAACTATCTTTGATTATTGTCTTTAAGACAATTTATTGTGCATAAAGCACAATACAGTAACTTTTTCTCTTAATGTTAATATTCACTACCAAACTCTTTCGTGTGGAATAACGCTAACACATTTATATGAGAGTGCGATTGCCAATTTGTCAGAAAAGATTACCTACCGATGTCAGTTATATTTAGTTATAAAAGTAGTCAGTTATAGTTAGTTACAAGGTACTTAAATATAAATAAACAGTATTTGGAACTAGTCAGTACACAAAAGTTTCTTACAGGATATTGGTTTATAAAAACAAAACAACTCAATTATACAGTTCCTCGTGGCGAAGAGAAAAGGAAAATTCGAAAACACTTAATGGAAATAAAACTAGGTGCATGGTTTGAAACACAAACAAGAAATCTGGGTTAAAATGATACACTATAC
Source organism: Potamilus streckersoni (assembly GCA_016746295.1). Lineage (NCBI taxonomy): Eukaryota > Metazoa > Mollusca > Bivalvia > Unionida > Unionidae > Potamilus > Potamilus streckersoni. Next base: position 1,605,746 of record JAEAOA010002340.1, on the reverse strand, counting down.
AGTCAAATAATTCAAATATTTACCTATCTTACAAGCCTATTCACCATACAGCGTGAATGCAGAAGGGAGTGAAGATCAATTTTGAGAGCAAGTTTCAATATATTATTTTTGAGTATAGCATAACACTCATATACAGGAAAATACTTATGCGAAATATGCTTCTAACGTTGTATTTGCCAACAAGATTCCTAGCGGGGCCCCGAGTGGCCGAGTGGTCTAAAGCACTGTCCGTTACGGATCACTGCCATCTTCACCTCAGCGTGAGTTCGAGTCTAGGATTCGGCGAATGTGGATATGTGAGAAAGCTTGCTAGCAGCTTCTCGTGGGTCGGTGGTTCTTTCCGGTGATTTCCCGGTTTCTTCCTCCACCATTAATAATGGCCGCCATGAATAGCCTATCGTGTGCTGAAAAATGGTGTTAAGCCCAACAACAATAACAACAACAGATTCCTAGCTATAAAAATATACACACCCGATGTGGGGCTCTAACCCACGACTCCGGAATTAAGAGTCTCGTGCTCTACCGATTGAGCTAACCGGGCTGACATATATTTCTTTTTCTCCTCAAGTTATATCTTATAAAATAAAAAGCAGTCATCAGGTTGATTTTTTTCTCTCAGAATAATGGTCTAACTATTGACTAATTACAACGCAGTGTTTATTTCGTGCCATGACATAAATAGCTAAGCTAAGCTATGGTAAGACCGAAGATTGCTATTGATTGCATGTACCTTCTAATGGCAAATGTTAGTCTAATAAACCAGCAACCAATCAGAAGTTTTTCCTTCAACATCTTGTGTCTTGTCTAATATCACTAAATAACTTCTTTTTAACTTTCAAACTTTACATTGTTTTCAAGATGTGTTATTTACTAGGTTACACTCAAAAGTCAAATAATTCAAATTTGTACCTACTTTATATACAAATTCAACAAACACGTGAATAACGGAGGATGTGGAGTGCGAATTTGAGAGAAATTATCACTGATTATTTTAAGCTTTTCATAATACTTAATTACAGCATAATAATTATGAGAAATATGCCTTCAAACGTTGTACTTACCAAGTAAGACTACTAAAATATACAGCCCGATGTAATGCTAGACCCCAATACTACGCAATTAAGAGTAGCGTGCTCATGTTTTTCTTTCTTTAAAAGCTTTCAATACAATTTGAAGGTTACAAAATATATTGTGAATATGTAGGTAGTTTTTTATGTTGTAATATTACAAAATATTAGCTCTACAAACATCTTATCCTCATCTATTCTTATCGGTGGATTATATTGGACAAAATATTTTAATCAAAGCTTGATTTTTGTCTTTCTGATGCTGATACGTATATTGAAACAGTCTTTCTATGTCTATTTCTCCAAAATAATCACTTGCTTCTTCATCTTTAGTAAATACACAATCAAGCAATGCTCAGAATGTAGTTCAAAATGTAACTACTGCTGATGTTAATTCTTTCTTACATCCTGTCATGAACGTGTGTTCATAAAATATTATATTAAGAACGCTAAATTCACCATTTGTTTTAAAGAATCCCAATTGTATCTATACAAAATAATTCTTACAAGAGAATAATGAAGGACATTTAAAATACGTGTGAACAAAATCGTGTTTCCAACTGGCACACTAAACATAAGTCATTATCAATATTTCCATAGTATTTCAATTTATCCTTTGTAAATTTTATCTCGTGCATTGTTCAAACCTGCAAAATCTGGTTATCTCGTGCATTGTCCTGTAATTTAAACCTGCAAAATATGGAGTCTTGAATAGCAAGTGTATCAATTTCCAATAAGTAAATGTTTCTAAATTAAATATCTTACTCCAAAAGGAAATAGAAGCTGGTTCTTGGAAAGTCAAAGTACATTAAAGCATGTAATTGATTTTTTTGTACATGAACAGAATTTATACGATTTTGTATCAACATTTAGATACATGTTATCCTTCCAGTGGGCCAGTTCGCTTTTGGTTCTGTTACAAAAATATTTGTCCAGTCTGAGTTATACTTTATATTATACAATTGTATTCTTTTTCTATCTTTTCTGCTTTGACCTCAAGCACTGATTCATATATAATTTCTTGAATAGCAGGTAATTGACCAAATCCAAATTAGTATGCAATATCCTCAACGCAAACAAGCCCTGCTTCTAATGTTTTATCAGCAATTGTGATCAAACAAATTAGAAAGAGATTGTTCAAATACGTTCAACAAGTCAATATTCATGTCGATATTATTTTTCATTTTAGCATCTATGAAAGATGTCTGTAAAACAGGATTCAATTGTTGTCTATTTAAAGTCATGAGAAACACATCTTTAGTCAACGTAATATTCAGAAAAGTAAATAAAAATTAATCAACTGTATTTTTCCATTTCAATTAGCATCAAAGTTTCTTTTTAAAACAATTTAGTCTGAATGCATGGATTTTCATGTTTATATCAGTTACTTTTAGTCAGCCATGTTTCTTATTATGTATAATGATTAACCAAATGGAACATTTTTCCTGTCCAGATAAATAAAAAAGATACATTTTTGAGATTGATGACCAATCATATGTGGAAACTAATCAAGTATTAAGCACTGTAACCTTTCCTGTATTGTGAGATATCTCTGAATTCACAACTGAGGCAACTTCTTTTAATTTTTGGTAATTATCAATAATAAATTGTCAATTTTAAATAATTTTTATTATTCCCGTTAAGTTGCTTATATAACTTTGCATATTTTCCCAAAATAAAATGACTGGATCACAAATTTGAATCTATCTTTGTCTGCAATATTCATCAATTTTAAAAATCCAGTGCATAAGAGTTCTGTTGCTTTTTTTGTTATCTTTTGCACCAGACACATTACAATATACGTCAAGCATATTAAAATATTGATTAAAGGATTTTTTGTCTACTAATATCATGGTTGTATGAGTGGCATGTCGAAAGACGATAATTGTATTGCTAGGCAGTGCAAATCGAAAATCTATGATATAAGGAATTTCTTTGATAAGGTTTTTGATGCTAATATGTATAATATCACTTACATAGGACAACTTTCATCTGGCTAAGATTTAATTAAAAATGGTTTTGTTAGACGCACATCGTATTTAACAACTCTTTTAAATTCACTAGAAACTGATTTATCCACTGAAAGGAACTGTCACCAAACTCGAATTTTCATGAAACAGACATCAAATATGAGTGGCTATCTCTGTCAAACGTTTTTCTCTCTTGATGAATTTTTTTTTTAAGATATATCCCTCAAGATTGATTCTCTCAACAATATATATATATATATATATATATATATATATATATATATATATATATATATATATATATATATATATATATATATATATATATATATATACATATATATATATATATACATATATATATATACATATATATACATATATATATATATATATATATATATATATATATATATATATATATATATATATATATATATATGTATATATATATACATATATATATATATATATATATATATATATATATATATATATATATATATATATATTGTTGAGAGAATCAATATACATATATACATACATATATATATACATATATATATATATATATATATATATATATATATATATATATATACATATATATATATATCTTACAGTGACTATGTTATTAGCAATAATTCTTCAAACTATACAACATGTCTGAGTTAGGGGTAATATTTTGGCTAATACCAGTTTTAAATGTGTAGACAAAATTCTTGCGAAATTTTAAAATCTACATTAAGAAACCTTATTGGGCGCTAATTTTTCAAACTTCTTTTTATATTCCTTGTTTTTATAAATACGTGATATAACTCCAAATCTTGCTGACCTCGACATAATACTTTCATTGTAAAACATATGCAACAGAATATCGTATATACAATCATAAAATTGACAAAAACCACTCTACTTTCAATCCGTCATGGCCAGGACTTTCATTTTCTTCCATCAGTTTTACAGTAGCAGTTATTTTATCAACTGTTATTATGGTGTCACACATATCTTTATCCTCATCAGGTACAGAACAATTTACGAAATTTAAAATTGAATCTTTGCAATTTTATTAATAGTTACTGAGGAATAAAATGAGTATAAAAAACTGATATAGTTCATCTAAACTTTCATTTGTATATGAATTAAGTCGTCCTCATCAATTATTTCATTAATTACATTTTTCTTTTGTCGATATTTTTCAAGATTGGGAATTTACTTGGATCAATTTCAAACGTCTATTTCGCCTTATATCTCTATATTCGCCTTAGATCCACAAAATTTAAGTTCATAGCCACTGAACTGTTGTTTGAGTTCATAATATGTTTTGATTTTTTTTTATTCTTTAATGGCAACTTTTGCGGAAAATGATTTCAATTTATTATGCAATCTAAAATATTTGTGTAACCTTTCCCTATTTCCTCTCATACAGTATACCTGCATGATTTTTTATTTTGTATTTTACAGTATCCTACCAAATTAGCGGTTCACTGAAATACATTTATTCAGTTTTTCCCTCGGCAAGAATTGATCTCTCTCTCTCTCTCTCTCTCTCTCTCTCTCTCTCTCTCTCTCTCTCTCTCTCTCTCTCTCTCTCTCTCTCTCTCTCTCTCTCTCTCTCTCTCTCTCTCTGTGCATATTCTTCCTCACAAAGAACATTGTTATTTACTATCCATAATCCAGGCTCTGTTTCTGCTTTCCATGTATTTAGGTTAAGATGTACGAAAGAATGATCACCAAAGGATGTATTTGTATTTTGTTTATGCATACTGGAACACCATTTAGAGAATATAATTTAAACATCTATCCTACTCTGCTTAATTTCGCCTAGTTCAACTTTATTTCTAGAGAAAATAACAATACCAGGATTTCTTGATCTCCTTAGACCGGAAATATTCTTATCATAGATAATTCTATGAATCTCTCGAACATCTATATCATCAGTATTAATGTTTTTTGTTACATCAATCAATTACAGTTAAAGCTGCATTATAATTACTAGCCAGGATCGAGCTATCACTAGTATTTTGATGCAAATATGTGTTTATGCTCATGAAAAATATATACCAACATTTGGAGTATAAATATTGATTAAATAAATCACTATCATCAACATCTATTTTAAGATGTACAATTATACCCTTTTCAAACATTTCTTGTTTCACCTATAGTAAGACTGTTGTCTAGTTCGTTATCCGATTCTATTTCATCATCGGTCTTATAAACTCTGCTTCCTTCATTTGCCTCCCCTCTTTCTCCATTACAATTATCATGCATTGCATTCTCAAACGTCTTCGTCTTCATATTCAGAATTCTGTAACTCCAATAATTATTCCTCCCTCGTAACATGATCAACCTTCGTATGAATGTTGCAGTATTCTCTCCGTAACATGTACATGTTTTGGAATCGTTTTTGTTCCATTTATCGAATATCCTACATGCACACATCAAAGAAAAACTTCCACAACTGTCACATTAATGCCTTTTGCAATTCTTATCTACATAAGCCTGCTCCACACACTTATAGCACACAACATCTGAACAATCTTTCATGACATATCCCGAATCTAGACATCTAGAATTGATTATCGCACAATTCTCTAAAGTATTGCTGATCATTTACAGTCTGAAACTTCAGACAGTAAGGCAAGGATTTTACCTATATTTCACATAATGTGTCCCATCTCCCACGTGAAGCCCATAATAATATTTACGCCGAATGGGAGATAGGACTTCTACTCTATAATTTTGTAACTTTATACCTAACTGTTCATCGGAAACACGTGCTGTCAATCTAACCTCATACACTTTTGCATTTTTGTGTACAACTAGATACACCGACATATCTCCAGTCGTTTCTTCTGGCCTTCCGATAAAATCACTTGCCTTTATCTTCCTTACATTTCTCACATGAATCATAACTGTATATTCCTTTCCAAAACTACGAGAGGCTTCTGTCCGTCTATCTATGCGACTCGATATGCTCTGCTGAATGTTAGCTTGTGTCATTGGGATACGAATCCGCTTACACATATGCAGCACGACTGCAAGTGATTGTAGAATACACATCAGTTTGATGTGTTTGGTGTTTCTCCTTATGCGCTGTGCACCATGTATGTTAGGACAGCAAATGCCGAGATTGTTCCGATTATGCACGAAGGAGAACATATTAGTCCAAGTCAACGATTTTTTTTCCCTTTCGATTATTGGGCTCAGTTTGGACTAATTACATCGAAGTCTTTGATTAATTGCCTGTCGTACATTTCCTACACATAAAGATTGTGTAGCACTATTACTTGATGCATCTTCTCAGAACAATCAACAACCAATCGGAAGTTTTTTCTTCAATATTCGATGTGGTTGTGTCACATCTGATATGAATAAATACCTTGTATTTGGCGTTAAAGCTTTGGATTAACTATTGTCTTTAACGTCTGAGATTGCTATTTTGTATAAAACACTATGAAGTATTTATATATATCTATATATATATATATATATATATATATATATATATATATATATATATATATATATATATATATATATATATGTTAAAGTAGTCGTTACCAGTTGTGTCACTATGGGAGTGCGGGGGTGCGGACCGCACCGTTGGTGACACCATCCGAGGGGGTGACACCAAAATGACTTTCTATATAATTTTTGAACTTGTTTGCAGGAAGGAGGGCCAATGGTGTAACACCGTGAGTTACCCCATAAAACTATCTGTAAAATTTTGAATTGTTTTGCAGGAAGGTGCTTGATGGGGGTGACACCATGAGTTAATGCACTGGGTGACAACAACCCTCGTGACGCCAATGTTCTTTACAAAACTCTTCCGTTTAGAATGACGTTAAGATAACGTTATATAACGGTGTCACTGGCAATTTTTCAACAAAACATTAGTTGTTGTTGTTGTTGACAGAGGTGAGATGGCAGTGATTCGTAATGGACAGCGTTTAAGACCACTTTGTAGTTTTATATCCCATTAATCAGTATCGCATCTAAATGGAAGAAATATCTTCTTATTTTTGTCATAAATCGTAACTAGGAACTGTTTCCTAATTCTGTATGTTTTGCCCTTTTGTGTACCATTAATTTTTGTATACATGTTTATGTCAGACTGTTCTTAATCAAATTGTTTTACGTTCATACTACGATATAAAATGAAATTACAAGGCAAGATTCAAGAAGTTTATTTTTAAAGCTGATTTATTGCAGTTTAGAAAATCTCAATCTAACATATTATAAATCACTCAGTATGTATCGGACTAATTTGAGTGTGCAATATTTGAACGCTCGATAAATTTGCTTCTTTTTCCAAAACCGCGAATATATATATATATATATATATATATATATATATATATATATATATATATATATATATATATATATATATATATATGTATGTATGTATGTATGTATGTATGTATGTATGTATGTATGTATGTATGTATGTATGTATGTATGTATGTATGTATGTATGTATGTGTGCTAACATCATTCATTCAGTTGCATGTAAAATGATGTAACTAAAATAAAAAAGAAAATATAATATGAATGAGTAAATGTGCAGAATCAAATAGAGATTAGAGGACGTTATGTAAAATTTAAAGAACATGCTTTTACATGTTTCCCTACTTACTTAGAAATTAAATGATAGACATTAAAATATGCAATATGATCAGATTTAGTGAAGGTAGAGGGGAAAATATATATATTACATACAAGTATTCGGTGGTTCACCTGAAGTAATATATTTCATAGCAATATGCAATTTTATAGTTGTACCACTCAGATCGTTACTAACCAAGAAAAATAGTAGCGCCCGATGTGGGGCTCGAACCCACGACCCCGGGATTAAGAGTCCCGTGCTCTACAGACTGAGCTAAACGTGCTGTTGTTTTAAAAAAAAAAGCATCACTCTAGGATGTCTTATGTTATCTACAGATGCAGTTAAAGTTACTTAACCGTCTAGTAATTCAAAAAGGTTTCTAATTGGAGATAACCTAACCGATAGCTAACTTGCAAACTGTGTTTGACTTTCCGAGTTTTTGTTTCTTCAACCAATGATTTATGCATCATATTTAATTGGAATATATAATGTTCTTATCTGAGACATGAAAAATATTAAGGACGTATAATTTGTATTTACTTCTTGTCTTGTTGTTTGTGTTTGCTTGTGTATTTTTGTTTACCTTACACACCTTTTTATATGCGAATGATCGTAGCCAAAATCTTGACTCGGAAACTGCAAGATAAACAAAAAGAAAATGGAAGATGGCGTAGCTACAGTTTGATTTATTGCTTAGGTACTCAAGTTTTTAAATAATCCATTTATTTTTTTACAAACAACTCGCAAATCACTATCACATTTTGCGAAATATGACAAATGGAAAAAAAATCAAATTATCAATCAAAATTCTTGAAATAAAGCAAATAGTTTACAATAACTTCGTGGTTAATAAATAGGTGTAATGTGATTACCATTTAATTTAATACAAGCTCGCAAAACAAACGTTAATAATGCTTTTAGCTTAAATTTTATCTCAATGAAGGATGCAGAATTAGTTTCGATGCAATAGCGTCAGGCTACGTCAATACCTTGGGAAGCAGTGAAATCACCAACAAGTATTAAAAAAAAACTTCACTAGATATTCCAGTTACTTGAAAGCAAAAAATCATTAAAAACAACCGCATTAAATTTGTAAACATCTTATTTGTTTTCGTCAGGACTTCTGCAGAGTTTCATCTCATCATTTATACCGATTTAGAAAACGTTTACCTCTTTGTACCCGTCATACTTTAATGCATCAGAAGGAATAAGTATACCTTTTCTGACAAATGTTATATCATTAGATACCGTGACATCTATGCTTCGTCATCTGATGTGATTATTTGTATATCATTACTTTCATCCCTTTTCTTTCTATTCCAGATTGTTTTTGTATATTCCAAATCTTGCATGAATTTTAGGTCAGAATGTTATCAACTGTAGTCGTTGATGTGGAAACTATGATATAAAAATTACAACACAAAGTGACTATAAATTAAGTTGAAATATTAGCTGCCTTTCGCAATAGTTCTACTATTATTAATATTGTATACTTAGATAGTCATTTAAAATTAAACAAAATCAAAGACTCTTGCACATTAGCTTTGGAGTCGAAACATGTTTATATACTTAAGTTGTGTAGTTCCTCTTAAATATTGTAAACAATAATTGAAATAAAAATATAATGTGATATGGATGGATACACAAACACAATCATACAAACATGAAGAACGTTAAAGTTGTATAGAATATTCAAAGTGAACCTAGGGGGAGGCTAGTGGCCTAGTGGTCTTAAGCTCTGTCCGTTACTGATCACTGCCATCTCACCTCTGTCGGCGTGGGTTCGAGTCTAGGATTCGGCGAATGTTGATATGTGAGAAAGCTTGCCAGAATTTTCTCGTGAGTCGGTGGTTCTTTCCGGTGACTTCATGGTTTCTTCCTCCACCATTAATACTAGCCGCCATGTATAGCTTTACGCCATTCAACAACAACAACAACAACAACAACAACAAAGTGGACCTAAAATGTAATAGAAGGAAACAAGATATATTAATATTTATATATGGGGTAAAATTTTAGCACTAAATGAAAACTAGCCTCAGTAAAATACATATACGTTATAAACTTGCATGTTATACAACAAATGCAGTTTTAAGGCTGCGAAAATACATTGCGTACACCAAACACTACCGCCCGATTTATAGCTCGAACGGACGACCCGTGATTAAGAGCCCATTGCTCTATCAACTGCTGATACAACTATAACTCATAATTATATATTCATAGTCTTCGTGCATCTATTTACTTTCCAATTATGTTATTTATCTTTTGTATATACGTAGATTACAATTAATAAAATATTAACATACAGGTTATGATTCTTTGTTATATCCATTCAGAATAATAAATTCATAAGATCTATAGTAATAACGTGAATCCTACTTTGTTATATAAAGATTATCAACTCTGATTACATTATAATTTGTCAATGATCTTAGTACATGAATTTCAAAATCATGTGAAATATATCTTCTAATTCCAAGAAACAAGAATTGTGATCCAGTTTGTAATAGAATAGAAATAGAAATAGAAATAATAGAAATATTTGGTTGTGCATTATTCTTTAATCCTAAACTACAAAAAAATATCGTGCATTCAAACTGAGCTAGTTGAAATTCTATTGATGTAGCGTCTCTTAGATATGGCGGTGTTTATCATCTGGTCACGTAGAATGTGTTTTGTTTGTTTGTTTGTTTGTTTTATACTAGAAATAGATGTTAAATGAGGAAATTAAATGTTTACAGTCTTGTAACAGTTTATAACGGTAACTAGCAAGTTAAATTTTCACGGTCACATATATAAGCATACCGATAAATCGGCAGGTAATTAACAGGTAAGCGTCGTGTTAATTTCATACTTTCAATGTGACATAAAGTTAAAAGAACAAAACTATTTATTTGAATTATTAAATCATTATGTTAAATTTTCCACAAACGAGAAAGGTTGTTTATCGAATAAACAATATCAATAGATGAGAAAGGATTAAGACTGCAGAGTTATCTTCTTGTGCCAAAACTTTAAAAAAAATAGTTATTGGCCTCATTATCTAAACTAAAAAGTAATTATATTCCTCACAATATGAAAGAGGAAGATGAGTCATTTATTTCTTTTCATAGATTGATTTACACTGGCGATGTGTAAGTTTGTTATTTTCGAACTGAGATTCAAATTGCCCTAGTTTACAATGCAAATCTCGGCCATGTATGTGTATTGTACACTACCTGATGTTTGCGAATAATGTATGTGTATGGATACTGTACAATATACCTGACGTTTCGAATTATGACCATATATGTAATACTGTACAGTTTACCTGACGATGTGAATAATGAAAGCATATGTGATCACGTGCAAGACATGATTGGTTTAGACAACTTAGATGTTTCTTTGAGCTTGCCTTTAGAAAGTTTCCTCTGTAATCTATGCTCTCTATAGACTGAGCCTCCTTATTTTTAATTATATTTTAATGCACTGAATCTAAAAGACGTCCAGACATTGTCAGTTATAATCCGATTTGGATTTTCCAGTAATCAAGGCTGTAATTAAAAATGTAGCAATTTTCTGGTCAAAGCTAGTAAATTACCGAGACGTATACGTTTGGTGTCTCTCATCAAGTCTGACCTATTTCTTGTGATACAATGGGTCATATGTTTCAGACAATGGAAATTTGAATTATGTATTTACATTGCATTTCGACTAGAGTCTTAGTTTCTTTCAAGACGATGTTCAAATATATCAAAGTCTCTAAAACAGATAAGCAACCAGGTTTTTAGGCGAGATATATGACTTGTCGGACTATTGGCCTAGGTTCCTCAGATATTCAAACAGCATCAAAGTTGAGTTTTACTGAAAACAATATGGACCCTGATATATCCTCGCATAATACACTATCAAAAGTTATGTAGTTCATTCTACTGATTAAGCCTAAAGCCAAGTTTGCTGATGTAATATGCTACAACAGATCTGGGTCGGTGTAAATTACAGTTCAATACGGTAGTTGATGGTCCTTTAATTCTTCATTCCCGTGGATATGAGGGATGGATCTTCTGAAATGTATATTCTTTTGTAATGTTATCATGGTTTTTTTTCTTCAGAATTTTAGACAATATATAAATGCCGGACAAAAACTCAAAGTGTTACCTATTGACTTCTACTATGCTTAATTTTTAATTGTTTCTCCTCACCTGCGGTCGCCGTTTTTTATGATGTTGGAAGTTGATGATTCAGGCATCCTTCTACGTCCCATCAGTCTATATAGCTATATGTTTGCTTGCTTATTTTATGTCTATTTACAGTCTGAATTGCCTTCCCTAATTACTAACAATCCTCCTGTTATTTTGTCAACTTGGTTCTGGTGGTACATTATCGCTCATTACAAGCCATAAGAGACTACCTACATCCTTAGCCCACAATTCTGCAATCTTATCCATATTACATGCCGTGGGGTATAATCTACACCATAAATATAAAAGTATGCAACCTTATCTCCCATTACACGTGACAGGAGATAATCTACATAATTAACACATAATTCTGCAATCTTATCCACCATCAAAATGTCTTAAAAGACAAGTGAAGAAGTGGATTTTTTTAAGTCTTGAACATTTATGACAACCCGTTATGGACGACGTTCGTGTTTATTGTCTCACATATACCGGTCGTGTTGTTCTGTTCGTTCATGGATCATTTAATGTATATCTTAAAACGTGTAATTGAAGATAAAGTGAGTATTTGTCCTCATCACAGCTTAAATAAAATTCACAACCCAATAACCAAGGTTGATTTAGCCAATCTAATTAAAATCATACCTCCGCTGTTCTTCGTGAAGATCTGAAACGACAGCTTATGGGTTACGTTATGTTGACCTTTGTTTTAGCCAATAGACATGCAGATTTCAAAAATCTCAAAGTGAATCAAGGCTTCATTTGATTGGTTGATAAAATTAGTTATTTTGATAAAAACATAGGGTCCAGGACATGACACCTAAGATATAGTTGTTAGATGTTCATGTATAACAGTAAAAAAATTGATTGGAATCAGATTGTTAATTTAGCATATGTCCACGAAAGAAGATATATAGACTGGTAAATATTTAAAGATTGCACACAGAACCATACTATATATACTTCTAAAAACAACGAAATAGGCCATGTTCACTTCACTTAAATAGTTTACTACCTACATGTATACTAATGAATACGATCGGATGATTGAAGTGATATTTTTTGATTTAATATTCAAGGTGATCATAAGCTATTCCATAATAATCAAAGAAATAATTTTTTTTTTTTAAAAATCTGTATATCTATTTATCTTCAGTGGCTGAAAGTGTAAAATTGATATGTTACATTTGATTCATTCTTTATTATGTTTTTTAAAATTGTTTTCACTAAAATGATTATATATATATATATATATATATATATATATATATATATATATATATATATATACACATATACATACACACATATAATTGCTTGTTTTCTTATGTATCGAACTGTATGATACATTCTTTGACAAAGAAATTAATATATTTTATATGAGATAAAAGTTAACTGTAATAGAATAAACTCCAACCTGGGACCAACACAAAGTTTCTTATCATCTAAACTCGCCTCCCACGTTAACATTCGTTTATTTTCTTCAGTATATTATCTTAAATTACGGCCATAACAACAATACCTGACAGCATGAAGTGATCCAACGTGAAGGTTAGTTGTATTCTCACCTGGATGACACGGATATAGTTTCTAACATAGTATGAAATGACAAGTGTTCATTTGTCCACCGCAGGACACTAATTGCCAGTCAAATATGATCATCTCAATATATCATTTTAACATGAAGAATTTAGAGTAATTAGAGTAATTTAAAATTTTAACGGAATCCAGCTGTCAATTTGATTATTAAATTAAGTTTGATTTTTCGTGTTTGTATACAAACTGAGGTATATGCAAAGTGAAACTAATTTAGATAAAAAGTTTATTCATTCTGATAAAAAATGTGGCATATCGAGAAAATAAACAAATCACAAAACCCCCACTCACCCATCCACGGCAACTTGTCTCTTTCACTGATACAGGTGACTTTCCTCATTTTAAATTTCTAACATTTTATAAGTTTGATTAAGTTATATGCTTCCCAACTTCTCCCACGTAATATAAATAAATAATTAACGGAATCGGTTTATTCCATCTCGTCAGATTTTTATTATGTTTTAGTCACCGATAACATCAGTGCACTGATGCAGTCTCGGAAAGTGACACAGACAACCATTTAGCAAAGTCACGCAGGACTATTTTACCATTGAAACGAGATTTAAACCGTTTAAGGAATGAAAATCGCGTCTACATTGGCGACATTTTGTCCGACTTAATGAAGGGAAACGAGGCAATAGATTTATGTACTGATCGGCATACAGATATTTTCCGCGACAGATGACGGTTGCGATATCTGACTAGAGCTATAAGCATTCTCGTAAATATTAAGACTTTAAAAGATTTGGAGATTTATGGCATGGGTTTAATTAACTATGCTACATTCCTTGAGGACGTTCCTGAAGATAAGCATTTCCACTTTTAGTATATGTTTAAATGACAGCGTTATAAAAGAATAGTTAGTAGGTAAACTAGATGGAACAGGGATTTAAGTATTACCTTACATATATCTTAGACTTTAAAGTTATACTATTTTTAAATTTCTAGTGTGAAGGTGCACCTTCTGTAAATTCTGCTAACTAAAAGGATATCATCATAAAATATATACCATTGTTGAATATGTATACTAAAGTTGGACATGTGTCTTTTGTCTGAAGATAACAACCACTCAAGTTAAAAACTCTGTACCGAACGCAAGATACAGGGAAAAGGTCTCTATAGTACAGTTAGTGGTAAGACTGTCCGCCTCAGATACAGAAGTAGCGGGTTCATACCCCATCAGATTCGTACCAAAAATATAAAATGTACTATAACAGCTACCTCGCTAGGCGCTCAGATTCAGAGGTTACTGTTAGGACTGGTCGGCCTAGTGTCAGGATAATGTTACTGCATGGGACATCACACTGCATGTCTGCGGCATGATGCCCCAGTGATAAGCATCACTATAAACTGTCACACTAGAGACATCGTAGCGATATGGCTGAAAAGTTGTTAAAGCTATGTTAAAAATCCATTACACACATACACACACGCGCGCGCGCAGTACTTAAATACGTAAAAAAATGTGAGGAAGTTCCACGAGTCTTTGTATGACAGCATGAAACCATGACTCACGTAGTTATTAGTGAATATCTATCAGACAATTCATATGCACTTGGAAGACTCCATATTAAACACAGTCGTAAAACGTTACCAGATATGAATAGAATATACTTTTCTTATATGTTTTTATAATAATTCTTATAGGCAATAGTACTAAAAGTAACAGTCTAAATCAATCCGCAAATGTTAGTTCATACATTGGTTCCATATTATTTTGACAACGCTTCTGAAATGAAAATAAAGACATTATAAAATGGAAAGTCACTCTTGGGATGAACAAAATGAGCAAAAATGGCTATTTTGGTGTTAGACAATATGGCTTCTAAACAAATCGCCATCCATGAAAAAGGCATTTTAAAGGGGAGGGGAGCTTACTGTGTACTCGCACATTTCATTGTAGACAAAATACTATTTAGTTATTTTAATTCTCATTATGACATGAAACATACGCATTTCAATGCAAGCTTGTAAGATTGCATATGATGTATAATAAAATAGTTTCCAGTACTCTTCTCGCAATGATTGCCGTTGTCATATGCTACTCCTTAAATGAACCTTCTTCAAGCGAAAAGAAATCTCTTAAACGTGATAAATACAAACAGAAAATTGAATCAAAATTGTCATATTATCCGTAAACATCAGGACAACGACAACAGCAAGAACAACAAAGATGTCAAACTTGTGAATGGTAATGAAGAAAGCTGCAATTCAAATCTTCTTCACAATGGTTGTTTGAAGATATAAGTATAATTAATAAGTGCCAATTTACTTCTAACCCACTTAATCAATTCTTCACGATACCACATTAACAAGATATAAACTATAACATGAACATGTCACCTGTGTACACAAATCTTTCGACTAAAATCATTTTGATTGAAAAACCTTAAATCCTCACCTGATATGAATCCAATTTAGAAATTCATAAAATTAAATCATCAGTAAGAAGAAAGAAAACAATTTACTTCAGAGAAATAAACTGATATTTAAAAAAGACAACCGCAGAGCAGAGACACTGCTAGCTGGAAATACACACAGACAGACACTACGATAATAAAAATACCATATTAATTCGATGAATATTAATATGCATTATGTACGCATTTGCTGATATTTCTTTAAGACATCAACGATATTCTGAAACCCACTCAACCCCAACTACTTCCAAAACTAAAATGAAACTATATCTCCTAATATCATCCTATCTTAATGTTCAGTTGTTCAAATCAGTATTTAAGTTTACTAATTAGAAATGAAAGTTAAGGGCAATCTTATATAGTTTTATTTTTCTACATAAAATTGTTTTGATCTGACCTGAAAACAATTGCTTATACGCATAATAATGACATAAAAAGCTGACAATGGGAATGATAGCAGACAATTCACTTACTATTAGCTTCTGGGCCTTATTTGCTAACGATTTATTTGCCTTTGTTGTGATACTCAAGGAGAATAATAAGGTTCAAACGGTGCACCCTTGATTTATTCCCCCCATTCCCAGCGTGATATCTATATATCATATTTGATGTTTTTCAGTCTTAGATATTTTCCATTGAAAAATAATAGGCCTACTCTTGTCTGTATTGTATGGAAGTATTCAAATGTAGTTGATTGTAGGTGTGTTTTGTCAGAAGCGATGATTAATACACCTGAATACGTTTCGACGGAATGGAATTGATCCCTTTGCTGGATACCAAATACTGACAACTAAAAGGTCAATGTAAAAGAAACAAATTGAGAGCAAACAAGTCATACAAAGTTCGGTTAGGTGCTGCGTGTGTCGACTGCAGTATTTTGGAACTTTGAAAGAGTTTTGTATCACAAACTTAGGCCATTTAAACATGAGCAGTTTAAAGTGTGCATTAAAATTTGAACGGGGGGAGGCCATATTATCGGAACTGAAGATAATATCAGTATGAAAGGATTGATGAAGATAATAGTTATTGGCGTCAATAGATGTCAATAGATGTCAGTCGATGTCAAGAGATGTCAAGAGATAACATAGTAACTATATTCTCTATTTTTCGGAATAAGCGGTAAAATGGAGTATAAGTATATACAAGCGGTAAAATGGATTATATACAAGCATTCGCATTCGCTTGGTTAAGTTGATAGTTTCGCGACATACGTTACATATCGCTTGCACAACATAGATTGCAGATAGATTTGCTCTTTTTTTGGTAAAGAAAGAAACATAATTGTTTCACAAAGCACAATTCGTTAGCCTAAAAATGATTTCAAATTTTGTTTCATCTAGTTTTTTGTTTGCTTACCTGCAGCATTCGATGATCAAATAAACAAAATATACATCTCTCCTTGAGAAAAACGTGTTTAGTTTTTTTTAATTTTTATTTTATAACCGGAATGTGCCTTACAATCTAATCAATGACACACCATTCCGAATCAAAGCAAGGTTTGTCAAGGTGCGGGAGTTATGAAATGCCTTGTATGTATGTATGTATGTATGTATGTATGTATGTATGTATGTATGTATGTATGTATGTATGTATGTATGTATGTATGTATGTATGTATGTATGTATGTATGTATGTATGTATGTATGTATGTATGTATGTATGTATGTATGTATGTATGTAGGTAGGTAGGTAGGTAGGTAGGTAGGTAGGTAGGTAGGTAGGTAGGTAGGTAGGTAGGTAGGCCGGCAGGCTGGCAGGTAGCAGTAAGGCAGGTAGGTAGTAGGTAATTAGTTATGCATGCATTTTTGCATGGATGTAATTAAAAAGTTCAGCTATATTTCAAACAGTGGTCACATTTTCATACAACATTTGCCGGAAGACAATTAAACTCTAAGCCCCAAACCATGTCAGGTTTAAATCCACGAAGTCCTAACAAGGTTTCAAAGGGGAAATTGAAGGGCAAGGATCTCCATAAAATATTGATGGAAAGTAGTAAAAAGAAACATAAACTAGGTCTTTTAATCTAAATTCCTTTGCATCCAATTTGAACTTCAAAAGTTATTAAGCGGAAACAAAATCGATGGGCAATGTTCTTACCAAATATGTGACGTTATTCCGTAACTATCGGTCAGAAATGGTAAGAGTAGGACTTAATTTAGGCCTACTTAATTCAAAATCTCATACTAAATGTAACTTCAATCCATTAAATTGTGGAAACAAAGTTAAATCGTAAAGAACAAAGTTAAATAGGGGAATTACATCCGTAATATTCAGCTCTAACTCGAACGTTACACATACCCTCTGTGTGCTTAAGGTCTCACTTGATAGTTTCGTTTTTTGACACCCTTCATAATTTTTTAAGGTAAAAGGCATGAGCCTGATTATCACAACCCTAGCATTTATAAATTCACCCATAAGCTAAATATGTAATGGGGTTTTCATTTATTTTGAGTTAGGCTTGCAAATGGGTTGCCTTGTTGGTGACTGCCTATCACAGTTAGACTAGCATAGGAGATCAAATACGTAACTTGGTCTGCAAATGTGCATCCGATTTGGCTTACGTATTTACATGTGTGTGTTTACAGAGGTAAATATCTATAAATCTACATGGTTGAGGGGTGATGAAAAGTATGTTATTTTGTTATAGTACTAGTGAACTTTCAAGATCAATAAGGTACAAACTGACTCTGTTAGCCTGCTTCTCACAGGAACAGGTTGAAGATAGCTCTTTTCTGTCAAAAACGAATGTAAAAAAGAGGGGTTGGTGGTAGTATAGGTTCAGTATCAAAACCACCAGCTGCATAAGGAATTAACCTTAATACCTTTGTCAGAATCTTACAAGCATCCTTTCAACAAAAATAATTAGTTTTTATTTGTATCTTTATTGTAAAATTATGATCATTTTTCTGCAATAAGTCATTGTCGTCTCAAATATGCCAAAACAACTGTCCGGTGAGACCTTAATGTAAAAACTTGTACCAAACATGGATTCAGTATATAAAGTTCTTCAGAGGGAAAAATAATTGCAAGGCAAGGCTCGGAATGAAATAGGGTATGCTATTCTGTAGAATGTGTTGGAAAACAGCGAGAATCGACTGCCTCATAATGCAAAATTTCGTGCTGCATTTTACTTCCAATGTACGAAGTTCCTTAAAACGTATTTAGAGAAAACAAAATTGACTGGTAAAGTTCAGGTGTGATATATCTGTAACTTTATCCAGAAAGACAGTGAATGTCAAACTTGGCAGACCTATTCCTACAGTAAGGTGTCGTACCAGCTTTGATTTCCATCCAGGAAGTCCTCCAAAAGGTACTGAACGGAAAACAAAATGTGGACCGGGAGCTGACCTGGCGAGACGAGAAAATATGTGTGGACATAGGCAAAGCTATATTATCCACTTAAAAAATTATATGTATGGGTAAAGCTTTATGCTACACTCCAAAGATATATATATATATATATATATATATATATATATATATATATATATATATAAATGTATGTATGTGTGTGTGTGTGTGCTATGCTTTATGCTCCACACCAAAGATATATATGTATGGACAATGCCTTATGCTCCTCTCCAAAGATATATATGTATAGGCAATGCTTTATGCTCCACTCCAAAGATATATATGTTTGGGCAATTCTTTATGCTCCACTCCAAAGCTATATATGTATGGGCAATGCTTTATGCTCCACTCCAAAGATATATATGTATGGACAAAGCTATATGCTCCACTCCAAAGATATATATGTATGGGCAATGCTTTATGCTACACTCCAAAGACATATATGTATGGACAAAGCTATATGCTACACTCCAAAGATATATATGTATAGTCCATGCTTTATGCTACACTCCAAAGATATATATGTATGTGCAATGCTTTATGCTCCACTCCAACGATATATATGC
The DNA here is from genome assembly GCA_016746295.1 of Potamilus streckersoni. Lineage (NCBI taxonomy): Eukaryota > Metazoa > Mollusca > Bivalvia > Unionida > Unionidae > Potamilus > Potamilus streckersoni. The sequence continues at coordinate 1,585,998 of JAEAOA010002340.1, read as the reverse complement.
ATGGGCAATGCTTTATGCTCCACTCCAAAGATATATTTGTATGGACAAAGCTTTATGCTCCACACCAAAGATATATATGTATGGACAATGCTTTATTATACACTCCAAAGATATATATGTATGCGCAATGCTTTATTCTCCACACCAAAGATATAAGTTATATATATATATATATATATATATATATATATATATATATATATATATATATATATATATATATATATATATATATATATGGGCAATGCTATATGCTTCAATTCAAACATATATTAGTAATAAGCAATAAAAACACACTTTAAGGTGGTCTGATAATTCAGCCCACCAACCTACCTACCTGCGTTGTTAATGATGGGCGATTTATGATGACGTGTTCTTTAAAAGATGCAAATCAATTAAAGAATCACATTTATTGCACATTGCTCTAATTAAAAAGTTAAAATTTAACAAAACATTAAAGATACGATTATCAACAACAAAGTTGAACAAATAAAATGGCATACTTCTTTTAGAAATACATCATTTATTTGACAAAAGTTCTTCCGTGTATTGTATTGTCAGTTTTAAAACGAAAGCATCATAAGGCATATACAATTCTTGATACATGGTTTTATCTAATTTTTATGATTTGTTAACGAATTTAGAGCGTACATATTATCCTTAGTTAAATTTTGCATACGAGACCTAAATATATTACGTGCCTAGTATTATATGGGATCTATAAATAGATGATATCGTATGTGTTGACAATTATTAATATTAATCTTAATAATAAGACTTAAACTAAGCTTATGGCTTCTTATTTCAGTGGCTAATGGGGTTTCAACGTTCGAATAATAATTCTCTAACTTGTCTTTGGTTGGTTTGGATCCCATTAATAGGCCAATTCGACGCAAAATCAGTAGTGTATTCTGTCATATGCGGTCTATTTGGAAAGACAGCCGCAATAGACAGTGTATATGGAGAGATGACTGAGTAATCTGCCTCGTTCAGATTTTAGAATAATTCACATTTCTTGTATTCCTGTTGTAAGTCTGTTCTTAGATAATATTCGACAGGGAAAAAACAACTTTTGTTTAGACTGTCCAGTGAAACTCGAAAGTGCTCATAATTTTGAACTATAATATTGGCATTATGACAAAGTCTTGCTTCTTGGAGGACCGGTACGTTTCCGGTTTTTAACTTTATGATGAAGTTTTCATTCATTTAGAATTTTTATTTTGTCCTTTTTTATGATTAATTTAGATTTGCTTCATAATACTATAAGTTCCTCTCATATTTTCATTTATAACATGATTATAAATTATATATATATATATATATATATATATATATATATATATATATATATATATATATATATATATATATATTCTTGTTCAAATTATTTTATCGATAAAAATTATATATGAGTCTTATTTTAAAATAAAGTAGTTCTACACTTTCCAGCAAACACTTAGGTAGTTATCATTTTTTTGGTATTCATTTGTGACATTTGCCTCTCTGAACTGAATGACTATCATCACACGCTGAGAAGACCGTTATTATTTACCTTCGATGCATCATTTTACGGTCAGCTTTGCTATTCACACAATTTTTTTAAACATTCTAGACCACATATCTTTCAGATATAATTAATACAAATCGTTTTTGGCACTTACACCTAATGGTTTCTAATAGGTATTTGTCGAATATTGATTGCCGTTAATCTAATAATCTTTGGTATCGGCTGATAATAAAGTGACTACCATGAGCTTAGAAGTTGCTAATAAATTGAGACATATTAAAGAGACGAATTACAATTAACAAATGCTTCACAATTTAGTAATTACAGACAGGATACCCTCCATGAACAAAGATATGCAAAGAAAAAATAAAAATAGTTGATTTAAAATCAATCCGGGTATATATTATTTGCAAGAAAGTTTAAAAAATTGCTGTAAACAAAACGTTCACTACATGATGTATCGGCGGTAATAAAAGCAAACTAAAAGAACCAAAAACTTCCAAATGAAAACCGTTGCATTATTCAACGACCCCGAATTATCCAACACATTTGTAACATCTAGCAACCTAATAATCTGAACTGCTCCTTGGTAATATTGGCGAATGAAATATTTTATCTTTACAACCGTCCATGTAAACAGCTGATGACTCAAAATCAGTCTTACCTGTCAAATATACTTACGAATCAAAATCAGCCAGTCACACAGAAGAGGCTACAGGAAATATTCAGAATTGATACCAACAGCAAGAATTTAGTAGTTAGTAAATGGGCATACTGTGATCCTTAATGGCTCTTTTGAAACTGAAACGACTAAAGAAGATAAAATACCTTTAATTTAATTTGGATTGCAAAGCTATGTGGAGCCGTGCAGAAAATAAATTAATTACATTATTAATGACCATGGGGCTGCTGTACTGATAAACCGATATCACGCTAGAGCGAGTTTTTGTATATTATGGAAATAGCAAACTTTATATTATAGAACTGGTGGACTTTGTATTATAGAACTAGAGAAATGTGTTTTTTAAAAAATAGTGAACTGTGTATTATAGAATTAGTGAAATGTGAATAATAGAACGAGTGATATGTGTATTATAAAAGGAGTGAACATTATATTATAGAACTAGTGAACTTTGGAGCAGAAGAAAAAGCCTTCCTACGAGAGGAAAATTGCCGACCAAACAGACAATGCTCTGAACACTTAATTTTACGTTACGTTGGTTTCAGACCTATCATTGGAGATCAATATTTCAGACATGCATAGTAGTAATATTTTCATTCTCGCATAACACACACACACACACACACACACACACACACATATATATATATATATATATATATATATATATATATATATATATATATATATATATATATATATATATATATATATATATATAGAAATACCTTTAATTTAATTTGGATTGCAAAGCTATGTCATCCAAAACACTGCATTAAGAACATTCCATATAGCCAGGCACTGAGGATACACAGAATTTGCTCCGACGATGAAAGATTCCTAGAAAGGTCTGAAGAGCTGGCTAAACATTTAATTTACCGAGGCTACGACAAAGACCTGATTGCGGAGGCAATCCAAAGGGCCAAACAAACAAACCGTGATGACCTTCTCAGATATGGACAGAAAGAAAAGGTTGATAGGATACCATTTATTCTGACCTATCACCCAGACAATCCCAAAGTAGGTAAAATCATCGCAAACCACTGGCCAACCGTGCAATCGTCAGACATACTAAACCTAATACTTCCGAACAAACCTGTAGTAGCTTACCGGAGACCAAAAAACCTAAAGGACATCCTAGTCAGGGCCAAGCTAACGCAAATCGCTAGTCAAAACCAACCTAGTCAATCTGGACCCTGTGGCGATAAAAGATGCAAAACCTGTCAACATATGATAGAGACCAAGACATTCACTAGCACAGTGACTAAAGAAAAACTAAATATACATGGTCCAAACAAAACGTGCAAAACAGAGAATGTGATTTATCTCATCACATGTAAGATCTGTGGCCTTCAGTACGTGGGAGAAAATGAAAAGCTACACAAAAGGATAAACCTTCATAGATCTGATTGGATGACAAAAAAGCTGTACAGAAGCCCGGTCGCAGAACACTTCTCCTCCCCTGGCCACACTTTCAGTGATATAATACTTATCGCTATTGCTAACAACCACAGCTGGAGTTCCGAAACCAGGAAGGAAAAGGAATCATACTGGATACGCCGCCTTAGAACATTGAAACCAAGCGGTCTAAACCAAGAAGACTAGAAAATGAAAACTATGCACTAGTAGAATGTAACATTTTCTAAATCTTCTTATTATCCTTCAATTTTTACTATAAGAATAACCGGTATAGAATCAAATATCCGGGATATAATCTGCTTTCTATATGTACACAAAGTAAAAATAGATGTCGCTTTGGCTTGTAGACTTTTAGGAAATTATACAACGTTTTCAGTTTCCGCAACTAGTCTATACAAGCTGGTTGTATTTATAGTTTTAGCACATGTGAAGACAGAAATGTAGAGGTTTACAAACACAACGTTTTTGTGTTTATTTGTTTGTCATAACTATGTGTTGTATTTGCCTTTGAAAAAGACTCATTAAGAGTCGAAAGCGCTTCGGCTAGTTAGTTACTAGTTTCGTACTGTTCGTCGTCAGTTTATTGCATATATATAATATATATATATATATATATTTTATATATATAATAAAACTAAGTGCTTCTAAGTAAGTGTCTAAACTTAACTATCAGTACCAGTGCAATGGTGATAGTTAAATTTGCTACCATTTACGATGGAGCCCATGTTTGGCTTAAACATGAAAATACAAATAAAGATGGTTTGCCTAAAAACAAGGACTAAGACGGATACCCAAATATTGTTTGCGGGCTTCACTGATCCTTTAAAATTGATACTGTGTCATTTCAATTTAAATGGGAATTGCTTTCATGTAAAACGCTCGTATTTATTTTATATGAATGTTTGTGAACATGTTTAAAATGAATAAACGGTATTAAAATTTTTCCTCGGTCTTATCTGGAATGAATCACAGTATCTGTGTTGCTGTTCTGTTATACATCAAACCCATCGCTGCCTTAGCATGCCAAGCTATTTGTGTTGCTGTGACGTCTAACACCAAACCAATGACTTACCTATCTCAGTCATATGTATTTATGTATTTACGTATTTATGTATGTATGTATGCCGGCCAGCATTGTTTGACTAAATTAAGCCATCCATCCATACATAAAAAATTTATCCTAAGTGCCAATAAAATGTCAAACCATTACAATAAATGTAGGCATTATTTTTTTTCTATCAAATTTTCCATCAATGTTTTTTTTTTCTTCACTAAGTCTTTTGTCCCAGATGTAATCAAATTTGCTAATAAATAACCATGTCAAAAAGGGCGTATCCTAGCTGGATAAACTCCCCTGGGGGTTAGATAAGGATTGATGACATTTGCTTGCAAGCTTGGTGAACTCCTTCGAAAGGGAGATCACTTCACTTGATCAAGGACACCTGTCGACCATTATCGCACCAGGAATGGGGAATAATAGCTGTTTGTATTTGACAAATAGTCTGGTCATAACTATGTATTAGCCGGCTTTATGTCTTCGATTGTGTGACAAGTAATAGCTGATACAATTACAATAATAATCATACTACTACTACTACTACTACTACTACTACTACTACTACTACTACTACTACTACTACTACTACTACTATTACTACTACTACTACTTCTAATAATAATAATAATAATAATAATAATAATAATAATAATAATAATAATAAACATAATAATAATAATAATAATAATAATAATAATAATAATAATAATAATAATAATAATAATAATGGTGATGATGATCAGGATGATGATGAAATGCAATTAATTGTTATTATAATAATAATAATAATAATAATAATAATAATAATAATAATAATAATAATAATAATAATAATAATAATAATAATAATAATAATAATAATAATAATAATAATAATAATAATAATAATAATAATAATAATAATAATAATAATAATGGTGATGATGATCAGGATGATGATGAAATGCAATTGTTATTATTATTATTATTATTATTATTATTATTATTATTATTATTATTATTATTATTATTATTATTATTATGTTTATTATTATTATTATTATTATTATTATTATTATTATTATTATTATTATTATTATTATTATTATTGATGTTGTTAATGACTGAAAAAATGAAAATCCCATCACAACCCAAGAAGCATTTGAAATAATAGTTACCTCCATACTCTGTATTCTACTTAAGTACCTGATTTTGAAATTTATATTTCTTTCGGCTAAAATGTTGTAAAATACATGATAAGCAGATGACGTAGCTGCTCGAAGCTGTTATTGTGCTATATTTGTCCTCATTACTACTTAATGTCATTTATATCAAAAGCTTGCATTTATACATATAGTTTAATATAATTATCACAGCAGAAAAAGTACGGAGGAAATATTGAAAATGTCAATAACAATGTCACTAACAAATCATTTGAGGGTGCCAACATTATTAACCGTCGCATAGTCGAACTCACGAAGATTACCATTGTCAAAATGCTATGTGAACTATTTTTCTTGTAAACTTAGTTTTCAAGGGCATTATGTTTATGATATATTTCTTTAATTTAATTAACATTAAAGTCTTTGCACACAATTTGTGCATCAGAATAATAAGTGAACAAAACGAACAAAGTTGCTAAACATTTGTAAGCTTTTAAATAAATTACCCGTGCAATCATTTTAAAGATGTTCTATTTCTAAATTTAAATTAATTTTTAATTGTCTTTTAGCTAATTGTAAATGGTATAGTTTCTTACTTTTGGCAGTTAATCGTCGGTGTAAAAGTGACGATGACACCGTCTAGTAACGAAGAATCTGGTTCCGAAGATTTGGACACAAAATTATAAACTTTGTGTTGTAATACACAATAGCAAACTTACATCAGTTATCAAAGTAAAGTTTTCTTGAGTGAACATAAGGTATATATTCATATTTGATGTGAAAGGACATTCGACGTGGTCTGACGATAAATTCCCCATATTTAAGAGCCGCTGCATCAATAGAATTTCAATTAGCTCAGTTGAAATGCACAATATGTTTTGTAGATTCAGATTACAGAATAATGCGCAAAAATATTTGCAAAAGAGAGACTGGAATTCTACTGTAAACTGGATCACAACTGTTATGCAGTTTTCCAGATGAAAACGGAAGATTTATTTAACATGTTTTAGAAATTTCATGAACTGAAGTCTTTGATAAATTATATTGTATACATGGTAGATATTATTTATATAACACAGGAGAATTTGCGTTATTCATAACGCTCCTTATGAATAAATTATTCTGCATGGATATAACAAAGAATCATGATTATATTAAGAATGCTTTTATTATATCAATGGTTATTTAAGTATATAGAAAAGAAAAATAACATAATTAATGGAAAGAAAACGTGAGCAGGAAGACTGTTTAAATGTATAATTAATTAAACTCCTATCACCAGAAGAGCAAAGGGCTCTTAATCCCAGGGTCGTTCGTTCGAGTCCCGCATATGGGCGCTAGTATTTTACGTGCGCAATGTATTTTAACAGTCTTTAAAATGCATCAACATGCAACTTTTTATAGTATATGTATTACAAATGTATTAACATGCAAGTTGATACAGTATATGTATTTAAAATGCATTGACTATATACAGTACATACATTTTTTAGGTTAGTTTTCATTTGGTGCTAGAATTTGACCCCCTATCAGATAAATATTAATATATCTTTGTTTCCTTGTATTGTATATTAGGACCACTTTAAATATTCTATACAACTTTAAAGTTATTCACCTTTGTATGGTTGTTTTTGTGAATCCATCCATACCACAATATATTATTTTATTTCGATCATTGTTTAAATTTCTACGAGGAATTATATAAGTCATGTATATTATCGTATGTTTCGCACATTAATTAATGCGCAAGAGTCTGTGATTTTTTAAAATTATAAATAACTATTTAATTTTAAAATATTAATGATAGTGGAAATAATGCAAAATGCAGCGAATATTTCAACCTAATTTAACGTCACTTTGTGTTGTAACTTTTTTGTATCGTAGTTTCCGCATTAACAATATTGGCTGATAACATTCTGACCTAAAATGCATGCAAGATTTTGTAATATACAGTAACAAACTTAAATAATTTAGAAAAGGGTTGAAAGTAATGATATACGAATAATCGCATCAAATGACGAAGCAAAGTTCGCATTATCTATTAATATACAATTAATCTGAGATATTATCAATATTCTTTCTAATGTACTACAATATGGACTGTATGTGTTATAGTATGGACTCGTACAAGGAACTGTTATACAGTATGGACTCGTACAAGGAACTGTTATACAGCATGGACTCGTACAAGGTTGTAAAACAGTGTGGACTGGTACAAAGACGTAAACGTTTAATTTACTAGATCGGTAACAAAAATGAAATGAAACCCAACAGAAGTCATGGCAAAAAAATATTATTTCAACAAATTTAATCCGATTTCCTAGTAATTCGCGACTTTCTAGCAACTGGACTTTCTAGTCATTTTGGACCTGCTAAGTGAGTTCGCAGCCTCCCAAGGTATTGGCGCAGCCTGACATTCTAGCATCAAAACTAATTCTGCCGTCTTCGCTGAGTTGACTAAAAAAAGCTAAGATAAAACAATATTAACTTTAGTTTTCGAGTCTGTATTTAACTAAATGAAATAACATTTTTTTTTATCTTGCAGTTTCCAGGTCAACTAAAAAAACGTAAATAAAAATAAAATATTCTTAGTTATGTTTTCATGTTTCAGATAAGAACACTACATATAGATATGACGCATAAATCATTAGTCGAAGAAATAAATATTTCGGACAATAAGACACAATCTGTAAGTTACCTGTCAGAATGTTTATTTAAAGTGAGGAGAACTACACAAGAATTACTAACCGTTATTGTAGCTGTAGGTAACATAAGACATACTAGATCAAAGGATGATAATATATAATCTGTCAACGGCCCGGTTAGCTCAGTCGGTAGAGCACGGGACTCTTAATCCCGGGGTCGTGGGTTCGAGCCCCACATCGGGCGCTAGCTTTTTTTTTTTTTTTTTTTCTTTTTTATTTGTTGAAAGCAACAATTAAAATTCAGTACAACTATTTTCAAAAATGTATATTGCTATGAAGCATAGTACTTCAAGTAAACCATACTGGACTTGTAAAAACAAACCATGCTGTATTTATCAATACCAACCATACTGTACTTATAAATACAAACCACACTGTACTTATAAATTTATATAATTTTTCCCGTTTTATCTTTGCTTCATGTTAGAATTTCTCTGCTCATACTGTAGATAGCAATATCTTTCGTTTAATTACTTAGTAACTAGTGCAACATTTAACAAAATATTCTTTAAATTGTTACTTTTAACGTCCTTCACTTAGAAAATGCACATTTACTCAGTAATACCATATTATTTGTTTTCATTTCAATTATACATCATTTTACAGGCAAATAGATAAATGAAATCAGTAAAGATATGCTAAAAGTTTATGAACAAAAAAAATTATCGGACTGCGTAGATACTGAGTGAATTATGACTTATTATAAATGAACTTTGCAATGGATAACCTACTTTTAAAATCAACTTACTTTAAATATCACAGTGTTTGGTAATTTTTTTTTTATTATATCGTAGTCTCAATGAAAAAGAGTTTTATTATGACAAATCCGATATAAACATAAATGAACGATTATTAATATGCAAAAGTAAATAACACACATAATTAAGGAAATTTTCCTTGCTATAATTGATGACAAAGATGAATATATATTACACTTACATACGATTCTGATTGTTTATGATTTAAATACGAATATAATGACACGAACAGGCACATAAGTAAATACACATAAAACAGACATCTAAGTAACGACGTATAACCAAGGAAATGTTCTAAGTCTCCATGGTACAAATAAAAAAAATATATTCCAATTTTATGTGAATTTATTAAAGCAGACGTTGAAGAAACAATAATGGAAATAAATCTACCGGTTGCATTTTACTTGCCTGTCAATTAAAATAAATCGTTTGATCTGTTTTCTTAATTGGTCATCGATTTCTTATTATGAGATAAATATACGATGTTTTCATTGGCGGGCCCATCAGAGTTCAGACTAACACAAAAATGTCAACATTTAATTTTCGCGAACAACAACTATCAGGAGATTACTACGATACTCAGCATGAAGAGGCGTTAGAACTGGTAAGCCTGGAGTCAGGTTAATATGACTGGGTGGGACATGGTACTACATAATTGCGGCATGATGCCCCAGTAACTTGACGTTACAATCAAGTGGTAAACTGCAGGTATCGCAGTGATATGACTAAAAAAAATTTAAAGCTACTTCAAAAATTAATCTGAAAGTTTCCATGAGAACTTTGTACAGTATGTTAAGTCATCTACGACTATCAGAAAATGCAACATCTGACTAACCTATGTTAAACTTTCCTGATAATAGACTTAAATACAAACATAATGAAACAAATATGTAAGAAAGCAAATACATATAACACAATACATATAGCACAAATGCACATAACACAAATACATAAGAAAAGAGATATAAGAACCAAGAAAATGTTTCTGATTTCATAATACAAATACAGTTGTGTTATATCATCATTTTTTGTCGTTTACTGCCCTAAGGCTTACACGACTGCTTACAGTCCCAGGCATGGACTGCAGTCCCCTTAAGAGGGCATTTGGCTTTAGAGCTAGGCCTTTTACCTGACCCCTAGGGGTCAGATACCCACCAAAAAGACCTTATGAAGCGTATTGTAATAGAAAGTACTGGCAGATCCATAACTAGCTTTCCCACTCGGGACACAACTCCCTCCCACCAAGGTCACCAATGTCTAAGTCCACCCAACTTTATCTGTTAGGTAGACTATTGTGTCAAATTTAACCAGTTTTTCCTACGGGTGTTCCTATACTAATGATGTGTCAGCCACCTATTCAATTAACCAAATGTTCCTGAGTTGTGAATTTTGAATATATTTTGATGTGGCTAAATTTTGCGTACTTAGCGTACTTATATAGTTCTAAAATGAAATCAATCTCTAGGTGTATGTCACCTATTTTTGACATTTATCACCGCTTTGACTATATTTGAGTTTTAATTTTGACCGCCTTTCCAAAGGATCTCGTTGTAACCTTGGGTCTTCCAGGCCAAAGTGAAGACATAGGTTGTAGGCTTTCTGGAACAGTTAACCGCGCGGCCCAGGCTGGTAATCTCTAATTGTTTGTCCGTTCCAGGGTTTGGGGTTTTGGGACAGCAGAAGGGTTGGAGGTTTATCCTGCATAGTCCTTTGGTTTGTTTCGAAGTAAGTGTGTGTGTATGTGTGCGTGCTAGAAGGGGTTTTATGGGATGTTAGATAGTGCTGTTTTACTATCCCTTATTTGATTTAGTTGCAATTTCGAATTGTAGATTCTTTTCTTTATTGGCAATGAAATATGTATTATTTCCTGACTACCTTCCAGGTAGTGTTGGTTCCGTCATCTTTCTCTAGTTGTGGTCTTCTTCTTCCTTTGCCTGAGGGTTATATCAGGGATGGGACTTATGGGATAACAGATAGAGCTGCCTGTATATCCCTTACTTGATGTGGCGAATTTTGTATTGTGTATTCTTTTCATATATCACTGTTGTGATTGTAGCCTTTACCAGGTTACTTTTTCGGTCTTTGAGTGTGTCAGGCTAATCGGTCTGCTCCGCTCCTGAGGTTCCTGATTTTACACTTCGCTATCGGCCATGACCTGTATGTCCTTGTCATAGTGGGAAATCTTAGCCTATATACAGAGCTATAAGAGCCAGGATCCACCCAGGCGTGTGCTAGTATGAGTCCTAGCGCCTGTTTTATGTTATGGACTAGGTATGGTGCTTGCAATTATGTTCGTGTTTGTATGCCGGGAGGGGTTATTAGGCTTCCGATACCGGCTTATTGAATCCCTTTATTTGAGTAGGCATATGTAGAAGAAATTATATAGTAGTAGCCATTTGGTGCTGATGAATTGTTCTTGTAGATGGTTTGTTGTAGGCATCTTCTTTTGATGTTTGTTTTCTTTATTCTTCCTTCTTGAAGTCTTGAATCCTTTCATCTTTATTCTTGTATTGTTGACTTAGTAATCTTGGATGATTCAAGAATGTAGGTTTGTTGTCACGTCGATTTTGATTGGATGATACAGCCGAATTTTTCAATCCTATTCTAGTTCAATTTTGTTTTCTGTTAGGTTTTATAATAAAATTATGTGTTTATGGTATTTCACCTTCATTATGTGCTTAGCTGTAGTTTTATAAAATTAGAATACAAATAATAATTAGAATACAAATATTTATTATAAAGAAAATTAAAGTACACACACAGTAAATGTATGTTATAATTAGCTATGATAATTGTTATGATTTCAGTATTTAAGCTTATAACTAAGGTTAAAATGTCTAAAGGTAAGGAGTAATAATTACTAGGGTTCTTATTACAATATTTCTAAATTATTGATTTTAGTTTTATATTTTTTATAATAAGTTGTTATAAGTGAGCATAAACATCAGAAATATTGAATTTGTGACAAAGTGAGGGGCATTGGGCTAATGCCGAATTTCCTGCTTACGTCATTAGAATGCCATTTTTTGATTGCTTGTTGTAGAGTTTGCTTTTCAATCCTACTCTGGCCCGATATTGACCTTTCTGTATGGGGGAAGAGCACCTAAATTTCGGCCAATCAAATGCTATCCTAGATTGAATGCTTATTTATATTGTATTACCTAATTTATAAGCTGGTTCAATATTTTACCCGGCAAGGGGAAGGGAGAATTTTGTCTGGCGGGCGAAAATTAATGTTTAATTTTGCTGTCTATTAAAATTTTAGGGTAGGGATCTTTTTGTGGAGAGTTTATATTATTGAGTAGTTTTTAAGATAATGATCTGGGATATTGGTGTGATTTGTAATATTGCCCAAGATAAACGTAGCTGAGCAAGTATTTATTACTTATAGACAAAGAAATTGTTGTAACTGATAGTGTTTTTTGGTTTAGTCAATTTGCTTTATAATTATTAAGAGAGGGAATATTTTATATTGTTAGTCATAGTAGAGAGTTATTTAAAGTAATAGTTAGAAATCAAATTTTAGTTAGATTCATTATATAATTACATTGTGTATAGTTTTCTATCAATAATAATAACGACAGTAGAATTTGAATTATACTGATAATATTGTTTATATTCACGATTTAAGTAGATTTAAGTAGATGTTACTTTACCTCGGCCTTTTCTAAGTGTAGTGTCCGTTATATGTAGTGAATCATCCAATATTATCCTTATAGTCCGAGAGCTCAGAAAACACGTCCGCTGTGTTCAACAGCCAAATAGAATCCCAGAATCACACAAATACAGTTGATATAATTCAAACACATGTCAATTAATCCTAGCGGACGTTGAAGAAGAAACGCTGAAAATATAGTCTGCATTTTGCTTGCCTGTGAATTAATAGAACTCGTTGGATCTCTTTTCTGAATTGTTTCCCTGATTTCTTATCATGAAATAAAAATGCGATGTAAGTTGACAGAAAATACAATAGACGTTAACAATATCAACCCTGTATAAGACGGGACACTTAATCTTGGGGTTGTGCGTTCGATTCCCACATTCAGCGTGTATATTTTAAATGCTAGAGCCTTGAGTAGTAAATACAACTTTTGCATGCACAGTGCTGATAATTATGTTGGTTTATATACGAGACGACAACCCGATATAAGACTGAAAAATAAAATTTTGCACTTTGTCTTAAACTTTCACTGAGCACCATTAAAGTTTAACGTGCTTTGTTGGATTTATTTTCAAGATAGGTAAATATTTAAATTTATTGACTTTTGAGTTTAATGTCGTCAATAAAATATATTGTTCATGTATCTAATTGTACATCCATTTTATTTCCAATTCAGGTAATATTTGTGGTGGAGTGGGGTAAAAATTTCAATACATCTTTAGTACGAGGAAAGGAATAATTTAGTTGAATAAAGAAATTTGCTAGTATTTGTTCTAATAAAGTTGCAAGCGACTTGTTTGGCTTTGACTTTTTGCAAACAACTTTTAGTTAATTGTAACTTTCTGGTAGCTAACCATAAATTATATATTTTCCTACCTTTGTCAATTAATTGTTCTTGTAAAGATTATGATTTCGCTTTCTTTCACACCGATAGGACAAACATTGTGTTTTATATACAATATCAAATTCAGACCTTAAACACTATGATCAGGGTAAAGTTTTTAGGAGCAAAACTAAATATATGCTGAGCTTTCCGCGACAAAAAGTTTTAGGAAATAGTGATCAAAACAGGCATGTAAGCAAACACATGTAACTCAAATGCTTAAACAAACATAACCAATGAAATAGTTTGTGTCTTTCGTTTCATATGTGTTTACAGTCATGTATACATTCTAGTGTTTTATGTTTTTAAGCCCTGAAAAGGGCTAGTGGCCTCTTCCCCTTGCGGGTCCGGGCTCACCCGTGTCTCAGTGCTAGACACTTTTGCCCCGGCACGTGGGCCTATTAACCTCCCTGGTGGCTCACCTCCTTGGCCGGATGTTATCTTTCGATAACGTTGCTATCCATGGAGGCGCTTAGCCCTAGGGCTGGGCTTTTGGTCGTGGTGCTGACCTTTATTTGCTGGCCTTAAGACTCTTTGGTTGGCTGCGTGTTGTAACAGAGCGTAAGGGCCTTCCGCCTCAACTCCCGCCTACTAAAGTCCCCAATGTTTAAATTCACCTAACTTTATCTTAGGTGGATTATTGTCAAATTTAAACAGTTTTTCCTACGGGTGTCCCTTTACCAATGATGTGTTAGCCACCTATTCAATTATCCAAATGTTCCTGAGTTGTGAATTTTGAATATATTTTGATGAGTTTGAACTTTGCGTACTTAGCGTACTTATGTGGTTCTAAAAAAATTAACTCAATCTCTAGGTGTATTTCACCTAATTTTGACATTTATCACCGCTTTGACAATGTTTGGTTTTTAATTTTGACTGCTTTTCCAAAGGATCTCGTTTTAATGTTGGGTCTTCCAGGCCAAAGTGAAAACATAGGTTGTAGACTTATTTTCGAACAGTTGGCCGCGCAGCCCGGACTCTAGTTTGTGTCTTCATGACTCTATTTCTTGTGAAATAATAACAGCGGACGTTAAAGAAGAAAGGCAGGAGATGAACATACTGTTTACCTATTGATTGCCTGTCATTTAAGATAACTCGTTCGATATTTTCTCTGAAATGGTCCACTAATTTATATATCAGAAGTTAAAATACGAATGCGACTTGACGAGAACATGGAATACCTGTTACCAATATCAACCCCCGGTTAGCAGAGTCGGTAGATCACGGGCAAGAACAACCTTAAGATGAATACGTCTTCCTGTTTGCTTTTTATAAAAGATGATAATGTTAAACATTACTGAAAAAATACCTTAAACATTCACTTTCATAGTGAATTTACATATTTTTGCGAAAGTTGTCTTTATAGTAGGTAAACATTTGAATTATTTGACATTAGAGTTTGACTTCGTCACCCAAATATGTTGATTATTTATCCAACCATGCTACCTAGTTTATTTTTAATAAATTTGCTTAGACGTTTTTTTTCTATTTTACGGTATCATGAATCACATGATCGAACTGAATCGAGAGAACTCTTGTTATTTTTTGAAACATCTAATTATGCAAGAGACTTGTTGGGTTCTGACTAATTGCAAAATACCTTTATCTACTTTTAATTTAACCCATGGTTTATCATATGTGATATATTTTCTTTCAGTTTTGCAGTTGACCATTGGCGTAAAAGTGGTAATGACATTTTTTTCATACGTTTGCTTTATCTATTTACCACACTGAAGAGCTTGTCAACAAACATTCTGACATTATCGTAACAATATCGTTTTATATTCAAAATATCCTAATCCCAAACAAAATAGAAAATATCCAAAGAAAAGCGAAGTGACTAAATATAAAGTATACGTTCCCAGCACATGTGACACAAACATATTGGAAACAGACGAAAAGACGTCGGACTGGTTCTTGATTATCACATATTTATCTTGCTTTCAGAAGGCATAACTAGTGTTACACAGTTAATATCTTCCGATTATTAACGTCAGATCTTGAAAGAAACTTCCAATGTAATTCAATACTATTAACAGTTTTACTCTTTCCCACTTTTATTACAAGAATAAATATGGCGGAGGAAATAGATAGTCCAATGTAATTCAATACTATTAACAGTTTTACTCTTTCCCACTTTTATTACAAGAATAAATATGGCGGAGGAAATAGATAAATTTACGATTACAACAATATTGTTTTTGGTCGTCCAGAATTGCATGCTGCACTCCGCAAGAGACGAATAACCGAACGCTTGAAATTTATGTGTATTCCTACAACCAATCCCGAAATTATTTCACAACATTTCACAACATAGTAGAGACTGGTACAAGAATTTAAACATTCAATTTGCTTAATCAACTGCTATTGGGAGATAAATGTACAACCAGCAGGTTCGAAGAAATGAGCAAAATGAGTTCTGAGAACTGGTGCAGTTGTTTTCTGATATTGTACAATACTTTCCAAACAATACACACACACACACGCATATATATATATATATATATATATATATATATATATATATATATATATATATATATATATATATATATATATATATATATATATATTGTCTTTAATTTCTTAATCGTTAAGGCTCAAGCAAGATGGACGTTAACTCAAATCAGAATTTACTTTGAAGATTGCTTTTTGCCCGATTATATTCTCCAACCCGCGTCCAAGAGACAACCATTTAAAAACTGAAAAACTACGAAGAAAAATGTTTACTTTACTAATTAATGTGATTGCTGTTGTTTTGATAAAGAAATTGGTTTCTCTGGAAGTTTCATTTACCTACTAAATGTTGTTCGCAATATGTTAAGTTATCTGCGTCGATTTCGAAAATTTATTATCTAACCCATTTCCTCGTCAGTATTTTAACTGATGAACATAATGATAGAAACAGACATTTAAGCAAACACATACAACACAAATATATAAGCAAACATGTACATCACAAATACATAAGCAAACACATACAAAACAAGTACGTAAGCAAACACTTATAACACAAATATATAAGCCAACACACACAACATAAATACATAAGCAAACGCATACAACCGGGGGAGATTATGTCTTCATGACTTACATCTATGTGTAAGAAACTTAAGAAATTATTATACTTAATGCCATTTGATTCCCTGTCAACTCGTTAGATCCCTTTTTTCAATTGACAACTGATTCTGATTTTTAATCAGGAACCATGAATTGAATGTAATTTGAAGAGAAAAGGTAATAGTCGTTATCAATATCAACCTTCCTGGCTCTGTCGATAGAGCACCGTACTCTTAATCACGGGGTCTTGGGTTCGAGCCCCACATCGGGCATGTGCATTTTAACAATTATAAGTTCCTCAGTGTTTAGAAGCACACTTCTCATAACCAAGTTGATGAGTTAAGCGATACTGAAAAATAATATTTTGCCCTTTTTCTCAAAATTGCACATTCATGTGTTTTGTTGAATTTGCTTGTACGGCAGTGAAACATTTGAATTATTTGACGCTTAAGTGAAATTTCGTCACCCAACCATCTTGTTTGCTTTTGAAAACCATGCTGTTTATTTTTATTGCCAATAAGTGTTTGGCAATGTTGCCTTGGGAACGAGAAATTGCACGAATAAGTTAAATAAACAAGTTATTTCCTTCTTGTTTTTATTAAATAAATATTCTGTAAAAGAATTAATGTTCTTTGAAAAGTCCCAAATTTCATGTAGCTAATTATAACTGATCTATCATTCTAACATCGGCAGTTAATCTTTGTTGTCAATTTGGCAATAGCACACTTAGGGTTATTCCACACCAAAGAGTTTGGTTACTAATGTTCTAACATAATGAGATGAATAATCCATTTTATACACAATAACAATCTCAGATGTTAAAGACAATAGTCAATATGTAGTTTTAGGACTAAACATAAGGTATATATTCATTTATATGTGACACAATCAGACTGGATGCTGCAGTATCACCAAGCATACAGAATTGTTGTGTATCCGAACAATCATTTGCTAACGACCAAAATTCGTGATTAGGTGACAATAATTTAGACCTTTAAAACTACCACGTAATTATAAAAATATAAATCCTTAACAATTACCCTGAATGCAGTTGCTTGCCGAAGAAATAGATTTCACTTAAAGTTTAATTTTGTATGCTTAAGGCTGTTCACAACAAGCGACTATTCGAAAATGTTTTAATTACGAAACTAAATGATATAAACATGCATGTAAGGAAATACACTTAACACAAATACATTTAAAACAAATACCTAAGCCAAGACATACCACGAAAGGGTTCTCAGTCTTCAAGATACAAATACAAATGTGATATTTCAATTATATATTAAATAATGAAAGCGGACGTTGAAGAAGAAATTCTGGAAATGAATCTACAGTCTGCTTTTGCTTACCTGTGAATTAATATACCTCGATCGATCTATTTTCTGAATTGATTCAATGATCTATTATTATTACATATAAATACGGTGTAACTTGATGAGAAAATGCAATAATTGCCATCAGTATAAGTCCGGTTAGTTCAGTCGGTAGAGCACGGAACTATTAATCCCGCGATCGTTGGTTTGGGATAGTATATTTAACAGTAAATGCAACTTCTACATGCACATTTCTGATAACTATGTTGTTTAATATTAGAGTGAGCAATCCTCTACAATAATGAAAAGTAACATTTTGCACTGTATCTTAAGCTTTCACTGTGCATCATTATGAATTAACATGTTTTCTTGAATCTTTTTCAATGCAGGCAAGCATTTGATTTCATTGTCTTTTGAGTTTAACATGGTCACGCAGATATATTGTTTATCCATTTAAACATAGAGCTAGATCTATTTCCAGTTAAGGTTTTTGTAGAATTTTCCACATTTCTTTGTTACAGGGAATGATGTAATTGAATTGATTGAATGAAAGCGTTTCTGAATCAAAACATTGTTGCATGGGACTGATTGGACTTATTTTATTTATTTGAGTCAAAGAAATTCCGAGTAACTCGTAAAAGTTGTTCACAACACGTTGTTTACAATTTTTTCTAGAATGCAACATCTGACCTATATGTATGTGCCTATTTTGAATTATGGCCAAGTTATGTGATGTGGTATGATTATGAATTTTAACGTAGCTTTACAAAAATTTCAGTCATATCGCTACGATACCTATAGTGTGGCAGTTTATAGTGATGTCTAGCACTGGGGCATCATGCCACAGACATGTAGCATGATGTTCCACCCAATCACATAATCCTAACACCAGTCATAACACTAACATATTAATTCTGAGCATCAAGATACACAGCTGTTAGTACCATTTTTGTAAGTCTTTGGTATTACTCAACCGGGCATCGAACCCACGACCTCCCGAATCCGAGGCGGACGCTCTAACCACTAATCCACCAGAGCGGTGGCCAAGTTACGATATGTCTCTCAATGAATTTTCTTCAGTTATAATGAATTCTGTTGCTCACCGTGTTGGATAACTAAAAGTGTCTAATATCCAAAAATAACATGAAACGAAAATTACTAAAAAGGTCAAAGGCCTAAGTTGGGGTTCATTTCTTGGGTTTGCTTGTAATTGTGTATCACGTAATATGTATGTGTGTATAATATGAAACAAGGATAAGAGTGCAAAGTGCTATGTAACGGAGACTTTATTAAAAACAAACGGCATTCTGATAAGAAAAATGTATATAGTGGGTGGTTGAAATGAAAACTAAGTTAATTATGTAAGGGAATTTTGATATTAACTATAATATTATTTATTATTAAAAGTCGCGCTCTTTCATTTATACCTCGTTCGTTTACGCTGCAAAAGGATGAAGAAGCACGCAAACGACAACAACCTAATTAAACGACTCAGCTTTGCGCTAAACATCCACTTTCTGTCACGATCAACAAATCAAACGTTTTACTTACATATATACCAAGCCCACCCAGTTGAAGCAAGTTATATAGAGATAGTCTTAACAGTAATATAACTTTATATAAGCAGTAACACTAATAGATATGCCGATATAGTAAAGACATATGATGAATAATCCAATTCATTGAAAAATCGAGGAGATTTCTCCATCTCCATCTCTCTCCTTGACAAAGGTATTAAAAAATGCCAAAACCGTAATGGAGTGCTTAAACGCAATCTGCAATCATAAATCAAATTCATCTCTTAACCATCATGAATTAATTATGAGCTTTAAATGTCATCCACTGCATGTTCACATAGTTTATTCCAGCCTTAGGAATGAAAAGATGATTGTTGTGGGTTTGTTCACTCGACGAGGTTCAAAAGGGCACCTTAATGTTGTCATAAATAATCATAAAATGTTTATTCTTCTGTGCATAACTATCGCATGCAGTCTCCATTTCAACTCCGATGTTCATATTATTGTTACATTCACCAGAAACCATAAATAAGTATGAGCAAGTAGCTGTGACATAAGCGTCTATTGATTGTGATCAAGTACATGAGGTGGCAGGGTACAGTTTCGTAAATTGGTCCCTGGCAAATTTCATTACTTAAGGCTATAGTGTGACTTTTTCAAATATTATTGTTTCCTAATTAAAGGTATTTATAAAATTTTGAAATAGATGTTTCGGGCTTGTGTTGTTCTTGAAAATGATGTTAGGCATGTACACATTCCATAGTTACTCTGCAGTATGTTGATAGTCAAATACTAATATTCGGCTAGGAATAAGAGATAGCCTCCCATAGCAGTAAACAGGTGGGTTTGGGACAAGTAGAATATCACAAAAACGGCTTGAATGATACCTAGTTTCAATTGCATCAGCACAATGGGAAAAAGAACTTCCGGTCTTCTCCAAAATCTCAGCCGTGACAGGTATCAGATCCAGCGATATTATACGTTTGTCACTGCGCTATCTAATATTTGGAAACAAAATAGTTTTCGGTCCAAAAAAACCCTAAACTTTGGGTCTCATTCATTAGAGATAAGGTACCCGTCAAAGGGTGGATCAGGTTTGCATGTTTTGCCTAGCTCTCTTTCCAAGATATCAAATTATTAAAATTTAAAAGTAGGAAACGCTCTTTATGAGAAAAAAACAGGAGGGGAACTAAACCCGTTGGATATAAATATGTTTATAAACGTTTAACGATGATAAGTGGTTTTGAAAGGACTGAAATGCACATCTGCTCATCAATCTGCGATAATGTAATAGGATAATTTCATTTCGTTAGATAACAGAGGCTACATTAGATGCAATATTTATTGATGCTAGTTCCCAAGAATCGTACGATAGGTGTCTAAGATGCATGCCTTGAAGTTGCGATATATATATATATATATATATATATATATATATATAAATATATATATATATATATATATATATATATATATATATATGATAGCGTTATATCCAACTAGTAACATGCTCTGGATATTACTCGTGCTTGTCTCTGTTACTGAACTAGTTACATGGACCGGAAAAAGCAAATACTTGATTGTAGTGTTCGTTCTTGTCTCTGATACCGAACTAGTTATATGGATCGGACATTGTAAATACCTTATTGCAGTGTTCGTGCTTGTCTCTGATAGCGATATAGTTATATGGACCGCCCATGGTAAATACTTTATTGCAGTGTTCGTGCTTGTCTCTGATACCGAACTAATTACATGGACCGGACATTGTAAATACTTGATTGGAGTGTTCGTGCTTGTCTCTGATAGCGAACTAGTTACATCGACCGGACATTGTAATTACTTGATTGTAGTGTTCGTGTTTGTCTCTGATACCGATAACCTTTATTATCATTCTGAAGCATTAGTTCATAGATGCAGAATTATACAAAGCTAATGCGAGAAAAATTGTCAGGAAATTTCATTTTGATTCCTACATGATGTTAATTTTTCCTGAGTTTTGACTTTTGGGTTGTATCCATTACGAGTACATGTACAAAAATGATTATTTGCCCCATCCTAACCAATGGAGATGTTCTAGATTTCATTTACTATAAAATTCAACATTGAAATCACAACTATTATATTTAATATAACCTTTATGGAGAACACTTATCAAGGTTTAATGACGTCATATTGGACAAGGAGTAGGTATTTATTTTACAGATAGCAAAATTAAGGAAACTATTCTGTTCATTACGTCCACTAAATTTAGCCTTTTTATCTCTACTTCTTTGTCATGGTACACAGATAGACAGACAAAAGAGGATTATACGAATTAGCATAGCGAAAAAAAGAACTTCAGCATATTTTCATTTTTTAGTTTTATTTTTTTTTTGCTCTTACAGGTACAACAGATAAGATCACACGAAAAGTTAATAATGTAACATTCATAAAGTAAACATTTAAATTTCCTAATATACCAAACTCATATGGTATGAACAATTTCACTCTTCATAACCATTGCCCTCACAACTAATCATCTCTTTTTATCTTCAAAAATTCAAGTAAGACGGTCAGATATTTAAAAATTCTATATTTCCAACAACCTTAACTTGGGCAAATTTTGTCGACGGACGTAACCTTGAAGGTATAAGAACAATTGTATTTTAAAGTTGCTTATTTTCCTGCCTGTCGTTTCTATTCCTTTAGAAAATGAGGCTAAAATTTTATAATGAGTGCACCTGCAATGCGTGATAAAATGAGCGGTGCTGAATGCAACTATATCAAGTACAAATTTATTTCCGTCCAAAAATGTCCTTTAGTCTCAAAACGTCACACGTTCCATTTTTTGTCATCTTTAAGATTTAACTTTTCTCGTTAATTTCTCGCCCGCAATAATATAATACCGTGACATAGTGAATAACTTAAATGTACATTTGACAGTCTATTAAAGGAGGAGAAAGGGTAAAAAATATTTCAGTATACAAAATGAAATAGCCGAATATTATGTCACGGATAACAGTGTCTCATTATTAAAACAACGATTATATTAATAACAACACTAATACTAAGAACATCGTTGCTACTTCTACTACTGCCGCTACAACAACTACTACTGCTACAACTACTACTACTACCACTAATGATGATGATGATGCTGATAATAATAATAATAATAATAATAATAATAATAATAAAGTAATAATAATAATAATAATAATAAAGTAATAATAATAATAATAATAATAAAAATAATAATAATAAAGTATTAATAATAATAATAAGGTAATAATAATAATAAAGTAATAATAATAATAATAAGGTAATAATAATAATAATAATAATAATAATAATAATAATAATAATAATAATAATAATAATAATAATAATAATAATAATAACTATGACAAAGAATTGTAGGTTGTAATTGAATAATGAAGTAAATTATTTCATTGACATTTGAACTCTAACCTGATAATGAATTTTGTTTAATTTCAGTGGGTATTAAGTCAAGAAGACTGAAAAAAGGTACCCACAACCGTAGGTAATTATGAAATTTTACCTTTCATAAAAACTCAGTAAATGTTTTGTGACAGTCTATTTATCAAGCTAAAATCATACTTTTTTGTCGTCTTATTTTATTGGTTCTGATGTTCTTACCTCCCTTCCAAAATCTTCATTTGCATTTGCTCATGGCTGACTACGTATCTGAGAGATATACGATAGTCCTTTACCTCGATATACTTTTGTATAGACCCGTAAGAAAAGGGACCATTCTAATGGCGAAAGCTACGAATATTTCTCCTAAAGAACTGCTTAAATGATCAGAATTATATTTTTATTGTCATGTTGTTTAGTTCATTCACAAACAAATATAATGAACCAAAAATGAATGTAGGTTTCCTACCGTTCTAGATATAAACGGATAAACCTTAGGCACGAATTTGTTATTATATCAGTCTACGACCTATGAAACATTAAATAGTCTCATCCATTGATATACATTAAATGTCTTGCAATAAACTCTGTTTTGTATATAAATTGCACCAGATAAATGGTGAGTTACTCGTATATTAGTGTCATTACTAGCAGTGCATAATCAACCTTTTCATTGTATGACATTTCATATTCAGCTATTATACCGCTATTTAAATTTCAATAAATCATTGGACTTAAGAATTAAATTACCTCCCTGGGAGTCTTTGTTGTCGCCATGTCTCAATATATTTCTAAACTTTCACGTGTGGTTTGAATATGACATAATATTCTGCAGCAGATTTGTCTGCATCGTGTACGTCAAGATATTCTAATAGATTATTGGTCATCATAAAATGTAGACTAATCTCACAAAGACGCCATGTTCATGTATCGATCTCCTATTGAATGTAAGATAACCTTGATTGCAAAGGTTATTTTTAAAAAAACACGTTGAATTTTGAACAATTTGATTATTTATAAATCTGTTGTGAAACTGGTGAAGTAATGGAATCTATGTCAACAATTTGAACTTACCCTAATGCATTTGATGCATTGGCTATTTTAGGGTCTGTTTCATGTTACAAGACGCGTACGTTTCAGTCATGTATTTCATCAGTTAATTTATATTGGTCACAACATGTACAAGACTATGAACTTTTTAGAAGCTAATTCCACGTAAAATTGTCAACGACATGACGTTTCCATGAATAATTTTCCTTTTACAAATTTTAAGCTGAAGATATCTAACTTTTTTTACTTACCGTAAGCAACCATTTTCATTGATACCCGTAACTTCATCAACAAATTGGGAGTCTTCGATGTCATTGTTGATATGTCCAAAAACTTTACAATATTTCAGGTTCATCGCAGAAGGACGTGTGGATGGGATGGAGTGTGAGTTAAACGTTTGGCGTAAAGGTGTAGACAAACAAAGTACTGGTAAAATGTCAAACTAATGATTAGTTATTGCGTTTTCAGTAATGAAGACTGTTCAGAGAAATGAAATACATACTTAAAGTAACCATACATAATGTCTTACGACCATTGTGTTTACAGTTGACATATCCTAGTTTTCTCAACTGAGATCAATTAAAGCATGTCAATTGTTAATATTCAATATTAAAAATTTACCAATATTGATCAGGCTACCAACATTTCTCAAATGTACAAAGATCACGGGTCCCAATGTATGACATGCTTTTTAATAATGAGGCCAATAGAGTGTGTAAGAAAATGTCCAATTAATTGAATGAAATTTATATCTTCAAAGAATTCATTAGATAGACCAATTTCCATCCTGGTAAGGACTTCAGCATGGGTTTCATGTGTTACACTTAAGTTGGTGAAGCCAAGAATTCATGTGTTTTGTGTAATATTCTCTGTTGAGGTAAATGATTTATATCTTTTTCCAATATTGACAAGGTCGACCATACTTGTGTTTGTTCAATATGCACTGGTAACGTCAGCAATACTTGCGCTTGGGTAACATTGGTAAGGTCAATTATCCTTTTGTTTGTCTAATATTGTCTGGTAAGGTCAATTATCATCGTGTTTGTCTAATACTGTATGGTAAGGTCAATTATCCTTGTGTTTGTCTAATATTGTCTAGTAAGGTCAATTATCCTTGTGTTTGTCTAATATTGTTTGGTAATGACAATTATCCATGTGTTTGTCTAATATTGTCTGGTACGGGCAATCAACCTTGATTTTGATTAATATTGTCAGGTAAGGTCAATTATCAAAATGTTCGTCTAATGTTGTCAGGGTTACCCATCTTTGTGATTTTTCCAATATTCTCTGATAATATTAACAATTCTTGCGCTGGTCTAATATTATCTGGTAAGGTCAATCATACACATGTTTGCCTGATATTGCCTTGTACGGATAATCATCGATGTGTTTGCCTGATATTGCCTTGTACGGATAATCATCCATGTGTTTGCCTGATATTGCCTTGTACGGATAATCATCCATGTGTTTGCCTGATATTGTTTGATAATGTCAATCATCATGGTGTTTGTTTAATATTGGTAGGTAAGGTCAATGATTCACATGTTTAATATTGTCAAGGTCAATCATCCTTGCATTTATCCAATATTCTCTTGTAAGGTCAACCATCCTATCGCTTGTCTAATATAATCTGGTAAAGTAACTCGTCCATGTAATTGTCTAATATTGTTTTTTAAAGTCAATCATCAATGTATATATATAAAATATTTTCTAGAAAGACCAGTCATTATTGTGCTTGTCTTATATTGTCTGGTACGGTCAATAATCCTTGTGATGATCAATAATGTCTGATAAGATCACTTATCCGCATCTAGTAGCCTCTGGTAAGGTCAATCATACAGGTGTTTGTTAAATATTATCTGGTAATATCCTTGTGTTTATCTAATACTGTCAAGGATAATCGGCCTTATTCGTCTACAATATTGTCTGATAAGGTCAATCTTCCTTGTGTTTGTCTAATGCTGTCAAGGTCAATCATCTATATGTTTGTCCAATATTGTCAATGTCAACCATTATTATTGTGTTTGTCTAACACTGTCAAGTAAGGTAAATTATCTTTCTGTTTTTCTAATATTGTTGCTTTCTTTTTTATCATCATCCCACAGGTTTCTGTTTTGAATTTTTATTTTTGTTTTAGTTTGCTTTTAGTTTGAAATAAATTCTTGGTAAGCTAATTTTGCTGACATTGTAAAAATTAATTTGGAATTGCACGTGCATTTTAATGGCAATATGGGATCCAAAGTCTGGCAAATGTCAAGGTATTACTTGTGCTTTGAGGCAAGTGATGATTGCTTCGGTTAAGGTTCAGACGACCAAGTGTTTGTATATGTATAGATAAGTGATACAGTACTATACAGTAATTCGTCACATTGTCATGTGACCTTTCCGATGATTGATTAGTATGAACAAAATTTGGAAACGTTGGTTTATACTAAAGTAGTTGTACTAAATTTATGTTTCACTCAATTCTTTACAATAGTGGTTTAGTTGATATAAATAGTTTTCAAAGGTTTCGACATAAATATATAAGAAAAATGGACATTTTCTGAGCATATGTCTTTCTTACTGCATCTGATCCTTATTTTGCCAAAAAGTTTGGTGACAATATGTTGTTACTTTGTTCGATCTCTTTTCCTCAATGTTATTATCTCTCTATATCTTTGTCAGTATGTTTTAATTATGTATGTTATCGCTATCTTTATTGATATTTTTTATCCTATCTCACCAGTTTTCATTATATGCTTGTCGCTATTTCTACCTCTGAATTCTTTAATATATATTATCCTCAGTTTTGGTTATTGTTTATACATATATGAATACAGTATCTAATGTAATCGATATCTATTTATATGTATCCAGGTTTATGACGGTTTTACATTGATATGTGCTAACTGTACATACGTAAAATTCTGTCAATGTTAATAATTATAAGCCTTATTGGTTGTACAAGAATTATATATTGCAAGTCTAAAGATTTACCTGCGGTACATTAAACTACCAAGACAACATGATATTTTGACTCGATTATACAATTATATGTACGACTTGTACAAAAATTATTATTACTTCGATTATACACTTTTGCGTGGGACATGTCAGTTTGTAAAATAGTTATTATTACTTCGATAATATAATTGTATGTGCGACATGTTAATTCATACAAGATTTATTACTACCTTGATTATACAATTTTAATTTGCACAAGGTGTATTTATGTATTATGCTATCTTATGTACGAGATATCAGTTTGTACAAAATTTGTGACTGATAACATTTAAAGTTTCTTTTTGTCAATATTGTCCTAGATGGCCACGACGTGTATATGTCAGATAAAGGAACATATCCGTCGTTGCTTGTACTCAGTTTAAACTGTCGTTACTTTCTAATTGCGTAATGATGACTTTGATGATGACGAACTTATTATTATTAGTAGTAGGAGTAGTAAGTAGTAGTAGCAGCAGCAGTATTAAAATAAGTATAATTATGAATAAATTGTTAACTCTGCGGACACTAATGTACAAGATTGGGTAATTTAGAACGACAATTTCTAGTGTAATATTTCTGGTAGCCCATACTCAAAATTAATTATGATAGTTGGAGTAAATATTATATTTTAAAAACTAATTAAATCTGACGATTTTATGATTCAGACATTATTATAATGGAAGCTATGAACATTGAAAGATTTGCATCCTCAGCCTTAATTCTTTCGGACGAAACGACTCGAAAATATATGGTCTAGTCATGAAAAGCTTAAATGTGTCCACCACTTCTATTAAAAGTATTATCCGTCAAGAAAGGAAGAGCTGGGTCACAGTCCATCTGAAACGACGATAAGACAAAGATGTGAAACAACGAGGATCAGGTGTAATGTAGACTAAAATAACATAACAAATTTCATATTTTTTCTATATACGTTAATGTGTTGTTCTGATTTGATCACATTATCCAATATGGTAAATAGAAGCGAATATAAAATTCAATGATAACTATAAATAGTTGTTCTTTTGCATTGCAATTAAAGAAAAGAATTTTTAAATTAAACTTCGAATATATTTACAAAAAGGTTTTGATGAAAAGAAGCAGGTGAAATACTATATCACCTAACTTTCTTGCAACATCACCTGCATACTTTATCAAAGTTAAAACTATGGAGTGTAAAATATTTTGTGTTCTGGGGTCAGTCAAGCTTGATGTAGTTTTGGGAATGTAGATTTTTATCATTATTATAATAAAGATAAGTGATAATAAACCTTCTAAACAAGCTTTTGATAATAAAATATAATGGTTTCCAAAATGCAGCATTAAATGTTTCAAAGCGTTTGTTTTCAATCGCAAAATCGGTCTGATTCATTGCCAGTCCATAGCTCGGAAAGTCACAATGACACGGGTGTGATATATGGCCCCAATACGCTGTGGATATCCGTGTCAGTGTGATGATATATAGCACCAATACATTGTGGATATCTGTATCTGGTTGTCTCCTGAAATCTACTCTATCAAGAAACGAAGATGACACTGTCCAGAATACTTGACAAAGAGCAAGAAAGCATACTGCAAAATGGGAAGAATTAGTTTAGCATTCGGAGCAAGCATTGGGGTGTATCATAAAAATGATTAACACTCTGTAGCTATGATTTAATATTTTCTCTGGAACAAAGAGAAGAATCAGTCAAAGGCCGTATCGTTAGAGATAGTAGACTTTATCTTAGCAATGATGCAAGACAATCGAATTGCATCTGCAAAGCGTGCGATAGTTATTCCAATCATAATTTATTACGTTCGTTATGTTAGGATCGATATTTTTATATTGATCCTTTGACGTGAAAAGACAGACTGCATAATCAGTAACTGGAATGAACAGACAGATTGATTGGCTAAAACATAGACAAACGATTGATAGCCACACGTACAAGATTGGTCTCATCATTATTCGCTCGAAGAAAGGTGAAAACAAACCTTAAGATCTAAACAAGCAGAGCCGTTGACAATGTTGGAAAACTTAAAAATCATTTAGATATATAAATTATTATTATTATTATTATTATTATTATTATTATTATTATTATTATTATTATGACTTTATTTAAAGATGGTAACTCAATTAGCTAGGAACTAATCTACCTTGAGGCCCTCATTCAAAGGAATTTATTTATTTTTGCTGCATCTCTGAAGCCATTGTATATACTGGGTTTGGAAAGAGGAAATAGAGTGGGCATTTCTAATCTCAAATGGAATATTATTCCATAGCAAAGTTCCAGAGTATTGGAAACTTTTTTATATAATTCCTTATTTTGTTTGGGAATTTTGTAATGTTTGGTAGACATTGATCGCAGGTGGGGAGTATTTCCAGGTAGCCTATACTTGAATAGTGATTGTAAATATTCAGGAGCACTATTATTGGCTATCCTGTACATTAATTTGGCTTTTCTTAAACAGATTCGGTCTTTAATAGGTAGTATTTTTAATTTACCAGCTAGATTTTCCTTGCTTTCTTTCTGGATTGATATTAACTCAAAAGCTCTTTTTTGAAGACGTGCCAGCTTTGCTAAGTTTTTATCATTTGAATTACCCCATACTGTATTACAGTAGTCTAAATAGGGTTGTATGTATCTGTTATAAAATAGTTTTCTGTGCTTTTCCGGGAGAAAGTGTCTTATCCTACTGAGAAGCCATAAACTTGAATTGACTTTTTTACTGATACGTTTCATATGTTCAGTCCATGATAGGCTATTATCTACCAAAACACCAAGTAGACTATCGTGACAGACCATTTGCAACCTTTTATCCTTCCATGTCAGACATAGGTCATCGCTATAAAGTTTAGTTCTTTTTTTCCGTGTTGAGATAAGTAATATTTTAGTTTTACCAGTATTAACCACCATGCCATTGCATGTGCACCAGTATTCTAGTTTGTTTAGGGCATTCTGTAAAGACATTTCGAGTTCTTGTTTTGTGTTTTGGATGTCTGACAATGTTGTGTCATCTGCATAGTGATCTGTAGATGATACTGAGTATTTTAATACAAGTGGTAGGTCATTAATAAATAAAATAAACAGTAATGGACCAAGAATTGAGCCTTGTGGTACTCCACATCTAATTGTTTCAGGTTCAGACAGAACATTATTAATATAAACATGTTGTGTTCTCTCACTTAAGTATGAAGTAAACCATTTAACTGTGCTTTCATCACATTGGTAGATTTTCAGTTTCTTCAAAAGGATTTCATGATCTACCTTGTCAAAAGCTTTCCTGAAATCTACAAATACAGAACCTATTATTCACCTTGATCAAGTGCTTGAAGCCATTTATCAGTTAGGGAGATCAAGACAGTCTCACATGAGTGTTTCTGTCTAAAGACTGATTGATTAGGGTATAACAGAAAGTGTTTGGTTAAATATGATATGAATGAATCATGGACATGCTTTTCAATCAATTTTGACAAATTTGGTAGTATTGAGATTGGCCGGTAGTTATCAGCATCATCCTTAGGACCAGATTTGTGAATACTTAAATTGATTATGAATGTTAAGCTATATACAATAGCAGAAGTAGAAGATTTAATGAGTTGTGGACCAATCTGAGCAAGTCCTGTAGCTTTCTTATTATCAAGTTCACTGAGATATTTCTTAACAAAGTTTTTTGAGACTGGTGGGATGGAGAAACATACCTCCTTAGAGATTTTGCTGCAGCAGAACTTTTTCAGTTCAATAAAGTTGTTTTCAATCACTGGTTCTTTTAACTTTGTGGTAATATTGGTGAAAAAATCATTGAAAACATTTGCAGTATCATTGTCATCAGTGACTATAGTGTCATTTACCAGAAGTGAGTGGATTTTATTTATCTGATCTTTGTATGTTCCTCCAGTGAGTTCATTGAAGACTTTACAAATGCAGTTTTTGTCGCTCTTTTTATTTTCAAGCAATGATTGATAATAATTTTGTTTAACTTTTTGATCATATTCGTTATTTTATTTCTCCATACTTTATATTGTGCATGGTTTCCCATAGCCTTAAATTGGTCTCTTGTTTTCAAAGCATCAAGGATTTCAGTTGTAAGCCAATTAGATTGGATTTCATTCTTTACTCGATGTACTTTCAGTGGTGCATGCTTAGAGACTACATCCATAAATAAGTCAGTCCACACCATCAGAGCTTCATCTATATCATCCAAATTTTGGATCATCTTCCATGGAGCTTTATATAGGTCTTTGAGAAATTGTTCTTTATTTAAAGTTTTTAATGATCAGTAAGTGATAGTTTTGTGTGTATTTTTCTTATTTCTCTTGCATGTAACCTTCCTTGTCAAGAATGTAGGATAATGGTCACTAAGACCAACTTTTGGTATGTTAACAGAAGTTACATTGTCTGGTAGGTTGGTATAAATGTGATCCATCCATAAGAGTGCTTGATGTTTCTGTTACCCTAGTGGGGTCATTTACCATCTGTACTAAACCTAATGATTCAATAAATTCTGTCCAGTTCTTCCTTATTTGAGTATTGAGAAGGTCCTTATTATATCACCAAGTATATACGTTTCTTTATCCTATGCAAGAACATTTTCTATTTGTTTCAAAACGTTATCATTCCAAATTGCTTTGGAGAAAGGTGGCCTATAAATGAAACCAACTAGAAACGATTTTGCATTATTTTGATAAATTTCCACCCAAATACTCTCAATTTCTTGTGACTTCAAGTCAAGTCGCCTTTCTGCATTTACCTCTTCTCTAATGTATACAACAAGACCTCACCCTGCTGTCTCTCTGTCCCTGCGTAATGGTTTATTGTAGCCTTGACAATGAAATAGATCATCATTGAGGTTAGCATTTAGTTTTGTTTCAGTGAGTCCTAAAATTGCTATATTATTTTCCTTGGAAGACAACAATAACTTAATTTGGTCTATTTTTCCCACTATACCCTGTACATTTAAGTGACCTACATTAAAACCTTTCGCATTTAGTTTCATATCAATTATATGTATGTCATGCAATGGGTTACCCCCGTAGATTGTCTCCATACTACTTTTATCATTTTTACATTATATTTCCATACTTAAATGTTCAAATATATTAGCATCTTTAAAGTCACATACAGATCCTGAAAATCCATTAACATTTACATTTACAACAGTGTCCATTGGATATTTAGAGTCAAGAGTCCCTCTAGGTAAATTTCGATTTGTTATGGATGAAGCATTGGCATTCTCCTCTTTGCCAACTTTCTAGTATGTATAATACATTGATTGATAGAGTCTTTGTTTGTGTCCAAATTTATGACATCTGAAGCACTCAATCTGTTTGCCATGATGGCATACCTGTGCCTTTTGGCCAGTTTCCCCACAGTAGATACAGTACTCTTCATTATAGTGTCTGAAAATAGGGGCATACATGTTGATATTTCTCAGTAGTTGAGATGTTCCTTTTCTGCTTAAATGAATTTTGTCTCTGTGGTAGAGACTTAGGTTGATATCCTGTTTCTGAAGAAAGAAAGATGTGTATTGAGGAATGTACTGTAGATTGAAGTCTTCACATAGGTCAATTATCAGATCATTAATTTCTTTCACCCTGGTGTCCACACGAGATGGTAGGCCTGATATGATTATTTTTACATGTATCTGGACTGCAATACCTAGCAGCATACAGTAAACTTTCAAAGTCTGTCCTGCATGACGTCCATATATAAACGTTAGACGGCAGTCATCATACGGAATGATGAGGAGTATGTTTAGTTTTGGTGAATCATGACTGGTTAGAAAAATCTCGAAAACATTAAGCGATGAGAAGAATTGTCTTCGAAGACGGAGACGTAGTATATGACTGACTTCTTAAACGCAGGGAAAAACATGATGTCTATTGTCTATTTTCTGAGAGGACAGAAACATACATTTGATAACAAAAGAGACGATAACAAATTGCTTATGGAGAATAGGGACAGATAACTTAAATGTATTTAGATGGATATTTATTTAAAATATATGTAAAACTGAACGTTGTACATACCGTAAAAGAGTATGATAGATCATGTATTTTAATTTCAGTAATTTAATCCTTTGACTGATCACGTGTTAATCCACCCATGGAAAGTCTTTTTCACAAGAGCAGAATATGTTCTTCAAATTACAGTAACAGGGTCCGAATTGTTGAACATGTCCGAATGATAAAGAGAATGTTTAAAAGCACAAAATAAAAAATTCAATAACGCAGTATATGTGATATTATAATAATGGTTGTATTGTCGATATCGAGAATGATCGGTAACGGTGTTATAATCAGGATCGTGCTAATATTAAATGTGAAATTAATGGATGGAATAAGTGGTGATCTGA
>JAEAOA010002340.1:1492500-1547500 GCA_016746295.1 Potamilus streckersoni | reverse complement strand
CGTCACGTCATTACCTTTAGTGAACTGAAAACCTCTGCTCACATGACCAAAGGAATTTGAACGTTTTACCAAGTATAATAATACTATCATACAGATTAAAGATTTTTTTTAATTCTCTTACTTGTTTAATATTATTATTTGTATTCAATTATTAATTATGCCTACTATTATAACGCATTCTTATACATACATACATACATACATACATACATACATACATACATACATACATACATACATACATACATACATACATACATACATACATACATACATACATACATACATACATACATACATACATACATACATACATACATACATACATACATACATACATACATACATACATACATACATACATACATACATACATACATACATACATACATACATACATGCACACACATACACACACATATACTTACATACATACATACATACATACATACATACATACATACATACATACATACATACATACATACATACATACATACATACATACATACATACATACATACATACATACATACATACATACATACATACATACATACATACATACATACATACATACATACATACATACATA
Organism: Potamilus streckersoni; assembly: GCA_016746295.1. NCBI lineage: Eukaryota > Metazoa > Mollusca > Bivalvia > Unionida > Unionidae > Potamilus > Potamilus streckersoni. The sequence goes on along the minus strand of JAEAOA010002340.1, from coordinate 1,546,905 downwards.
CATACATACATGCACACACATACACACACATATACATACATACATACATACATACATACATACATACATACATACATACATACATACATACATACATACATACATACATACATACATACATACATACATACATACATACATACATACATACATACATACATACATACATACATACATACATACATACATACATATGCCAAATCGTATTGGTTCTTATTTGTCTTTGTTAAAACATATAGCCAAAGTATTGCAAGGTATGTTTGAACTAAGAAAACAGCGATGTCTGAAGCACTGCATATGTTAGTGATGATTCTTTGGATACTGTAATATTTTGTATTAGTCTAGAACTAAATTGTCACTGTCCTTAACTGAAAATAATTACAATTTGCTGTAATTGTAACAATATATTATAATATTTTGTCTAAGAGATAAAGATATACGCAAGAACATTTTAGAGAATCGGGTAGGATGTATAAGTACAGAATATATCAGAATAGATCAAACAAGCTTTTCTGTATCATTACTGAGAGTTTAAGAAGGGATAATATAGAAAACAAAACCTTGAAGAATCGTTGTGGATTTATTTCATTTTCAAAAAGAAATCACCAAATACACGTGCAAAGGTACACCCATGTCATTGAGAAGGCTTTGTGCATATTACCTGTCACTATGATCACAATTTGAAGTATTCATATCAAAAATGTATAAAACAATTTTTAACGAGGTACAATTTTATACTTTATAAAGACACAAATATGTATTCCTTCCCATCTTTAGTAAAGAGATCTTTATTTCATATAGTAAATGAAAGTTACATGATTCCTACGTGGTGATTTTGATCATTTTTTTTCTATACGATGATCAAACTTGTCATAAAACAGATGAAATATAAAAGGGATGAAATAAATAATAAATGAAAATGACGAAATTGATGAATGGAATATGCAAAGATCTGAACAGAGATGTTGAACACAATATAGTAAGCACCGCATGCCGAATATTATATGTATTCAATGATATCAATGAAATTGAAAATGATACACTTTCTTCTAAATAATTACCAGGTATATAAACAAAATGCAAATAGCCTTCTGTTTTCACTGATAAGACATATTTCATCATTAAATCCAGTGAACTATCGAACTGAATTGCATAGAAGGCTTGCATAACATGGTTGCTTGCCGGTCCTTCTAAATTCAACGCTAGTGACAGGTTAGAATTGACGTATGTCATCTGCTCCTCTCTTTCTCATATCAAACTTAGTTTTAGGTCATCAACGTTATTTTGATTGTCTCCTCCCTTTGCCCACTGTATGGATGGATATATGGAGCTATTACCCTTTTCAAATAAATAATAGACAATATAACTATTTTTCAGGGGGATGTCTTCAGGGATTGATCACGATTCCCTACCTCTTTACATCAGATGTCATCATATTGAACTTCAACGTAAACTATTGATAATATGGATCTGTTTGCAGCCTTACAACTGGTAATGAAACCCTAGTACAATAATATTAATGTCTCTCCTTAACCGTCTATTTAATATCCCTAACTAAACTAATATAGTCTAGACAATAACCGTACGCGCTGACTGGTTTAATTGTTCTGTCGGCAGGCACTCGATTTCTGAAAGAATTCCGACCTTATTGTATAAAAAAATCAATGGGGTTCATTTCATATCTTAACTACAATATTTGCTAACTAACAATCCATCGCCAGAATATCCAATGCCATAGGACAACTCGTTCCTTTGAATACGTGATTCATTCATAACATTTAAGAGGAATAATTTCGAACAATTATCTCAAGAAATTGTTAGCAAAGAAATAATGTATGCAATTAGAGTCATACAACTTTCAAGAAAAATACAATAATCTTCCGAACCCAAAGAAAAATCTGTGTATGGATTTAAAGAAATATTTTGTTTTAAAAAAAAATAAATGATTGCGACATCGTATCACAAAAATTGCATGCAACTAAGACAAGTAACTCGTTCGCTTCTATCGTTGCAGAATCTCTCGGTACCTTTAAGGGTCAGTCAAACTTCCGCACAACGGACCTTTGGCCAGTTGTATCGAAAAAGATACTTGCTATTTTTCCTCGGAGCTAAGAACTTCTTGTCTTCCCACAGAAACTTAGGCTGAATAATGTTTCAAAAAAGAGTGCTTAAAACATTGAATTTCAACTGGGAAACACCCCGACTGTTATTTAGCTTAGCCGATCAGGGTTAAATGTTATAACTCGTTATTAATACATTCACAACGAGCTTAATTTTTTTCTTTCCTTATCAATCCTCTTTCACTAACTTCTAATTAAGTCTGTTGTGTTCAAACAAGCTTTCATTCCTTGGGCCCTGTAATAGAATCTATCCGGCATAAAATATATTTCAATTATGGTTCTATAACCGCATTAGAGACAATAAATAAGAAACGTTTAACTAAATCTATTAGAAATTAAGCACTCATTAAGGATATTGTTTATGGTATATGTGATCCACTTCCGGTCTTCCTACATTGCTACAAGTGACAGTTACCATATCTGAATCTATTAACCACACCTATTCAGGAGTAGACCGGATGTGGATGGGGGAATCTGCATATATCTCCGGGACCCGTTTCCGTAAAGGGGCCAGGGCCGAACAACCCTTTTTAATTCTTTATAAAAGAAAAATTTTGTTTGCACATGAACTAGGAGAGGCCCGAAAGTTTAATTGCGTACAGACTCGTTCATTGACCCCTATAAAGAGAATTTATCGTCTGTCTACAACTGATTGCTGTAAAATATTGAATATGTATGATAAAATTATATATCGCATGAAAAGAATTTAGATTTGGTGTATTAGTGATTAGCATCTCCGACTCACGAGTCGGGTTCGAGTTATATAGTGGAACCAGTCAGGGTCGGACATCGTGTTTTGTATTTAAGCAAATCACTTTATTTAAATTTCATCAACACAACTTAACAGTATTGTGTTGCAGTGCCCGAAAACATCAAAGATAAACCAAACGAACGCCATTGGAGAGACAGTGGGTAAGGTCACGAGGATGATTGATGCTGGTTAAGCATCAGCATGAGACTGGTTTTCTAAAATAAAGAACCAACTGTCAATGTCTTCCCGCAGTTACGGAACAAAACTAATTAGAACTCAAACTAACTACACAGTTCTAAAGAATACATGGAAGGAAAGTTTTATAGATCAAAATCATAAAATATTTGAGCGAAAATATTGTTAAAACTTAGAATGTGCTTAAAACAGTTAGAGTAAAAAACATAACATGTACCGTACCTATTGTTACGCGTAGGTGCGTGCAAAATTAACAAAAGAGTGAACTCAACAAACTTTGTAAATTTAACAAAATAATTTCTTTCCCTCTAAAACAAGTTTAAAATATGAAAAAGGGCTTACGGTTAGTGAATATAATCCAAAAATTAATCCTAGAACTTATAAATATGTCATATCACTAAAACTTTCTAATTAAATCCAAGTTCAAATCTTAATGATGTTCCAAAATAAAAAAGCGATGACGTCCTGTAAAACCTGTTTTGCGCTGATGTGTCAACAGTTCCTTGTTGAGTCACTAAGATTAAATTCCGACTTTTGTATTCCGAATAATTTTAGCAAATGTCTTTGTCCAGGAATTTCGATCAAGACGAGTATTTTCCAGGGTGAATAAATTATTTTAGGTTAAAAAAAACCTCGATTTAAACTGACAGCAACAGGAATACCTTTCAGACTCAAGGTATTATTTACAACTGACCACAATTCAGTACAAAACATCTGTTTTAACCCTCAATTTTAGGTCACATGATGGAATCAAGTGGTCTCTTGGACCCAATAATGCAGTTAAAAAATGTAGTAGAATAGTCCTAACTAAGAATCATTGATACCCACACTGGAAATGATTTTTAGCAAACTGTTTACAATAGAGTAAATACGTGTGTTGAACATGACCAAGGTAAAGACTAATCATTTTCACTCAGTGATTGCCAAACTTTGAACCAAGGCCAGCTAAAATATAATGAAGCAATACGTTTGCATTCTAGTGAGGTTTGAAGAACTGAACTGAATTTACTAAGAAAAATGTCAAACTCAGTAAAAACATTATCAGTACAATAAACTGCAAGGAAACAAAAAAAAAAGATAAAAAGAAATTTAAAACGAACACACAAATTATTTAATTACATATACGTAACACCTATCGTCATAATATATCTTCCAAACAAGCTGTTGATAATAAAATATAAAGGCTTCACAAAATATAGATTTAATTTTGGACGTAAGGCAGCTAGTTTTCGTCAAAGAAATTAGATGCTGCTTAAAACCATGAGTGCGTTATATATTTATACATTGACCGGTGGTAATTCGAAATGAATAACATGGTTTGTTTTTGATGAATAGTTACTGGTTAGAACAGCCATGAAAATAATTAGGCGAGGAGAAAAGTTGTCTACCATGACGGAGGAGCTGTCTGTCACATATTTATTAAACGCAGTGAAATTCATGATGCCTATTTTGTGTGAGAACAGAAAAAACAAACTCATTAACGAAAGAATGTGTGTGCTGGTTTTTTATTTTTAACGTAGCTTTTAAAAAAATTTCAGTCCTATCGCTACCATGTCTGCTCTGTTGCAGTTTATTGCGATATCTAGCACTAGGACATGATGCCGCAGACATGTATAAGCTACTACAGGTTTGTTCGGAAGTATTAGGTTTAGTATGTCTGACGATTGCACGGTTGGCCAGTGGTTTGCGATGATTTCACCTACTTTGGGATTGTCTGGGTGATAGTAGTAGTAGCTTACCGGAGACCAAAAAACCTAAAGGACATCCTAGTCAGGGCAAAGCTAACGCCAATCGCTAGTCAAAACCAATCTAGTCAATCTGGACCCTGTGGCGATAAAAGATGCAAAACCTGTCAACATATGATAGAGACCAAGACATTCACTAGCACAGTGACTAAAGAAAAACTAAACATACATGGTCCAAACAAAACGTGCAAAACAGAGAATGTGATTTATCTCATCACATGTAAGATCTGTGGCCTTCAGTACGTCGGAGAAACTGAAAAACTACACAAAAGGATAAACCTTCATAGATCTGATTGGATGGCAAAAAAGCTATACAGAAGCCCGGTCGCAGAACACTTCTCCTCCCCTAGCCACACTTTCAGTGATATAATACTTATCGCTATTGCTAACAACCACAGCTGTTGTTCCGAAACCAGGGAGGAAAAGGAATCATACTGGATACGCCGCCTTAGAACATTGAAACCAAGCGGTCTAAACCAAGAAGACTAGAAAATGAAAACTATGCACTAGTAAAATTTAACATTTTCTAAATCTTATTATCCTTCAATTTTTACTATAAGAATAACCGTTATAGAATCAAATATCCGGGGTATAATCTGCGTTACATATGTACAAAAAGTAAAAATAGATGTCGCTTTGGCTTGTGGACTTTTAGGGAATTATACAACGTTTTCAGTTTCTGCATCTAGTCTATACAAGCTGGTTGTATTTATAGTTTTAGCACATGTGAAGACACCCATGTAGAGGTTTACAAACGCAACGTTTTTGTGTTTATTTGTTTATCGTATATATGTTTTGTATTTGCCTTTGAAAAAGACTCATTAAGAGTCGAAAGCGCTTAGGCTAGTTCGTTACTAGTTTCGTACTGTTCGTCGTCAGTTTATTGCATCTATTTTAATTAATCCCTGACACACGTGATCCCTTGGTGGATCCAGTACGCTTGAAAGGGTTGTTATTCGCCATATGATTTGTATTCTTTATATATATATATATATATATATATATATATATATATATATATATATATATATATATATATATATATATATATAAGAATTACACAGGATACTTAAGATGTTAACGATAATATTCATATTTATACCTTTGTTCTCTGTAAATGAATAATATAAGCGGAAACACGTGTAGCTTACAATGATATAAAAGCAGAATACTATAAAAACAGATTCCATATAAGGCATCATTACTGTGACTTCCAAACAATAGTTTTTATCCGCATAATGTAGATAGTATGGAGAGAAAGGATTTTGTGAGTGGCGGTTAATGTTGAACCTGTTTATCATGTGCTAAGAGCTTGGAAAATCTCTAGGAATAAATATGTATGCAAGCATTTAAAAATGAAGCATTTTTACATAGTATAGACATTTATACCACGAAAAAGGCAAAAATAACATTAAATAATTAAATTATTATAAATCCAATCTTGGAATAATTGATTTAATCCTTGATTCTGTCTTTAAAATCGAGATAGACTAAGAATCTTTTCCATTTTGGGAGCATCTAATTTTATCTTAAAAGAAATTCTACCACAATTACACTAAACGTTTCACATGAATGAACAATCGGCAAATTGACAATATTAAAATTAGCAAGCTGCAAAAGAGGAACTAAACTATTATACACGGGAGACAAAATATATGATTCATATACGAATTGATGAAGAGTTTATCTCCCATATTTTCATACCCAATTTTAAATAGTACTCGCTAAAAGCCTTCACTGATCAATCCGTGTCTTGGGGAAGGTCAACTTTGGTAAAAACTATAAACTGCAATTTCTTCTGGATACATCTTCTTACAAATGATTTTCATAACTGAAAATATAAACATGGTCGCAAATAAAGTAGTAGAAATAACATTGTTGGCACACAAACGCAGAGAGAGAGAGAGTGAGTGAGAGAGAGAGAGAGAGAGAGAGAGAGAGAGAGAGAGAGAGAGAGAGAGAGAGAGAGAGAGAGAGAGAGAGAGAGAGAGAGAGATGGGGGGTAAGATTTCCCCATAACATTCATATCGATATATCTTAACTGAACCACGATCTCTACATACAAATATCATGGATGAAGAAAGCTTCAAATATTGATTTTATTCTTATTAGCAACTTTGTAAATTATTTCACGTTTGTTTTCTTCATTTGCCTTCACTGGTCCTACTAGAGATGTTTAGTACATTTAAAGTGAAACATCATCTTTAGCATTTCTTTATCTTACTGATCAAAGTCAAAGATCATGTACCAAATTGTGGCAGAAAATGAATGCACGCGTAGTCTCGAAACCGGGTTGTTGGTGTATATAAACCGCAAAGGGCAAATCCAAACGATAACTGGCTCTACGATGATGAAATTTGGTTTAGTCCACCTTTTTCAAACACATCAGCAAAGATAAATGAATGCGATTGCTTGCCACTCTCTCTCTCTCTCTCTCTCTCTCTCTCTCTCTCTCTCTCTCTCTCTCTCTCTCTCTCTCTCTCTCTCTCTCTCTCTCTCTCTCTCTCACACACACACACACACACACATGCCCAAAAACACAACTTATTTATTTAATATTGATGTTATTAGATATATGACGCGTGATTGAAATGCAATTGTGCAAAAAGAGCAGAATTACTTGTAAATTAAGGGCATAGCACGGGCTCCCTCGGGAGAATGAAACATGTATTGATGTATCATGACTGCTTAGAACAAACACGAAATAGTTAAACGAGGAGCACTATTTGCAAATGAGACGCAGAAGCAGTCTAACGTAGACGTGTTAAACTCGGGGAGAGAACAAGGTGTGAAGAAGCATGAGTTAATGGCAAATTTTTCATAAAACTATACAATAATAAAACCAGACCAACATGTGATTTTGCAAAAATTTAGAATGAGTTTGATATAAATTTTCAAATAGAAAAAAATGTCAATTGTCTAAGGATATATATATATATATATATATATATATATATATATATATATATATATATATATATATATATATATATATGTGTGTGTGTGTGTGTGTGTGTGTAACGTTTCAAAATGTCGTTGCAGAGTTCATTTATAATGAAATTTTAAAGTGAAATTTAAAAAATTCAAGATCTTGGTATTAATGAGTGCTTTGAATTATGCTGGAAATGAAATTTTGGATTGAAATATTCGTGTAGAAAATAATGAGCAACTTTATACAATAAAAATTTCAAATAATAACAAAATAATCAAACAATATTTGTTTTATCCTTTTCTTCTGTAAGTAAATGTAAAGTTATTACAATTTTGCAAACTTAAATCCGTACGCTTTGTTTCCAGCTAACTTACGCATTCTTTTTGTAAGGGAAATAACTCTTATATTCATTTTTAGTTACGAAGAAAGGGAGTTTTCTGAACGCATTCGTTTTATAGGTACTTTGGCGAAGTAGGTTAATAGTTCACAACTCCTTCAAACATATCTTACACTTGTGGTTTCTTAATGGATTGTTAGGATAATCCAAAAGTGATAAACTATTGATCATCTTTTTATTATATAATTGACAATGGCAATCATGTTTTTTTTTTTAGTAAATGTAAAAGAATTGATTACTGTGTCTGATACACTGGAATGCCTATATTCATGACTATAGTTTGTTGAACACATCATCTCAAATTTTTCCTATCTGTAATATTGGGATATAGACTTATGATTTCTAAGGTTAATGATGGTTATTGTGTGGAGGAAGCATTATATGAAAAGCCAGAAGGAATAGGTGGAGCCTCTCTCTCTCTCTCTCTCTCTCTCTCTCTCTCTCTCTCTCTCTCTCTCTCTATATATATATATATATATATATATATATATATATATATATATATATATATATGACAAATAATCCTATATATATGCTTATTTGTCATTTATATATATATATATATATATATATATATATATATATATATATATATATATATATATATATATATATATATATATATAACTATGATTATTAAATAAGACATGCAGTAAAATAAATTTTTGAGTGGTCAGAACTGGCAACGTCTGTTCAACCATATTCCAATATCATGAGTGGCCGAGTGGTATTCCTTTGTCCAGTTTATACTCTTGATTTTAATTTAAGAAAACTTTGCATTACATGCATTAGATTCATAATCTTAGCTGAAATAAATGATTGTCTTGACATAAAATAAAGAAAATATTCTATTTGAAAAGAAAATTGAAGTCTTCACCCCACCTCACCCGCAAATTAAATGGTTGGTCAATAATCGTCGTCACATGTCTAATCAATTTGAAACAACGAGTATTTTGTTATCGTTTTGTTGGTATAAAAGTTCACAAATATTTTAGCAGATATTGGAACATCGTCATGATGTGGTTTTATTGTATTGTTGTCAATGTTGAATTCCTGCAATGGATGAGACATATATGTGGGAAGAGTTCAGAAAAACGTATTGTTGCTATGTGGTCTTATTTAACAAAAAATAGGATGACAACAATTTCAGCAAAAAAAATTAGCAAATAATTTATTTCTCCAAGTTACAAAGTGAATATTTAAGAAGAATTTGCTATATTGTGAAATAATTCCCAAATAACCATAAATGCCATTTCACAAGTTAAAATATACAGATTGATCTACATAAGTTATAATCGTGCTGAATGTCTTGATCTTTAACAATGATATAATGAATGATGTCCTCAATGATCCCAAATTATTGTTTTAGTCCAAAATGTCAACGAACTCTTCATAATTCCAAAGAATAATTCTTAAATGAATAGTTTCTCTCAAACTAAATATGAATTGACCTTTAAGTGATTCCAAGGAATGATCATAAATCAGGAATGGAAAACTGTTTACCAAAATTGGTTACCAAACCTCTTTATATACACACCCTCTTGACCTGCGGCGTGATAGACATCTGACAGAAATATTAATTTTATCTGTTAGGTATATGTAATTTAGGTACATGTGTGTTAGGTTGAACAAGTTTTTGTTTAACTTTTTTCATTACATGTTGTTGTACTTGTAACTTTATTCACTGGATTTGAAATTTGTTAAAATTTAGTTCTGTATTGTTTTGATCTAGTAATATATATATTGCTACATTGTATTTTAGTTGATCTAACTGGTAAAAAAACTTTTTTAAGGTTAATTCGCCGGATTAGATTCATGCGATGGTCGTCTGAGAGTGATGCGTTGGTATATTACTGTTTTTTAATGGATGTGTGTAGTTTTTCAGTTTTCTTGCGATAAAAGACGCGTGAGAATAGTCGAATCGAGCGGATGGTTGTGGTCACGCTTGCATTCCTTGTGTTAATTTATAATGCCGTTACGGTGATTTCATGTTGTCAGAAATTTAGTCGTACTTTATTATTGATAAAACTGCAAACTTCTGTAATGAGATACTCTAATGACAATGAATAGGAGACAGACTTCAATGTCAATGTATACAGGATATACGCTCCAGTGTCAGCATATAAATGGAATTGACACTTCAATGTCAATGTATACAGGATATACGCTCCAGTGTCAGCATATAAATGGAATTGACACTTCAATGTCAATGTATACAGGATATACGCTCCAGTGTCAGCATATAAATGGAATTGACACTTCAATGTCAATGTATACAGGATATACGCTCCAGTGTCAGCATATAAATGGAATTGACACTTCAATGTCAATGTATACAGGATATACGCTCCAGTGTCAGCATATAAATGGAATTGACACTTCAATGTCAATGTATACAGGATATACGCTCCAGTGTCAGCATATAAATGGAATTGACACTTCAATGTCAATGTATACAGGATATACGCTCCAGTGTCAGCATATAAATGGAATTGACACTTCAATGTCAATGTATACAGGATATACGCTCCAGTGTCAGCATATAAATGGAATTGACACTTCAATGTCAATGTATACAGGATATACGCTCCAGTGTCAGCATATAAATGGAATTGACACTTCAATGTCAATGTATACAGGATATACGCTCCAGTGTCAGCATATAAATGGAATTGACACTTCAATGTCAATGTATACAGGATATACGCTCCAGTGTCAGCATATAAATGGAATTGACACTTCAATGTCAATGTATACAGGATATACGCTCCAGTGTCAGCATATAAATGGAATTGACACTTCAATGTCAATGTATACAGGATATACGCTCCAGTGTCAGCATATAAATGGAATTGACACTTCAATGTCAATGTATACAGGATATACGCTCCAGTGTCAGCATATAAATGGAATTGACACTTCAATGTCAATGTATACAGGATATACGCTCCAGTGTCAGTATATAAATGGAATTGACACTACAATGTCAATGTATATAACAAAGACGCTGCTTTAAATGTGTTTGAGATAAGATATAATTTGAGATAGACAATATAATATTAATTTATGTGCTTCACATATTACAATATCACTATATATAAGACAAATACTATAATGTCAATTTTTTCGACACAGTCACTACATTACATAGAGAGCATAAAAAAACATTATCGTGTTAAGTTTCCTTTTTAACCTTTATATTTTTATTTAGAATGGTTGAGTAATCTTGGTACAGTTCAGGACAAACTTCAGTGATGTACTGCCTTGTATATATCTCAAGTCGAACGTAGCTTTATAAAGAAAGAATAGAAAGAAAAGAAAGTCGAAGGTGTTTCCTGAGACTGTGTTTCAAGAATAAAATCTAATCAATATTTCCATTAACTGCGTTAGCAAACTTCAGCATTGTTTGCTGGCAGAATTGAGTTTATGTCTCAAATTCTTACAGCAACAATAGCAACTACTGAATTGGCAGATACATATATTTAACGGAACGAAGAGGAGCATCTGCCCTCATAAATTAAGGAACGAATCAGTTAGATTTCAATCGCATTTGACGACTGACAAACTCCAACAAAAACTTTCAACTCTTCAGTCTTTACAACTGATACAGAGGATTCTAATATTACAACAAAAAACTCCAATCGACCTTTTGTCCGTCTCACTACGAAATTAAACAGACTGATTTTATACTCTTTGTGGACACATTTAAATAGTGGAGCAGAGCGACGTAGTCACCTGTATTGAAGTAATACAAAACTTCGAAACTTTTTAAAGGGATCTAGTGCATATATTTTTAAAATTTTATTTTGCTTTCATTTTCTCTCTTTGATTCGAAGTGTCGAAAACTATTAAAATCTAGCTTGGGTTCAATCCGATTGGTTCAAAACCGCACCTCAATATCATCATCATCATCAATTCCGTAACCCAAGAGGTGGTTGGGGCACCATGTATGATTTTACAACCAATTCTTTATATCTTTCCATGTTCTCTGCTGCCATTTCTCCAATCACCATATAAGTACCCTCTTTATGTTTGAATTCCTTACTCTTTTTCTGTTTGCCTCTTCTTCTGCACACTCGCCCTGTGGCATGCAAGATCGTTTTTACAGCCCAGCTGATATTAAGATATGATCGCACATTTTACGTTAATTTCATCTATTCTATCAGCACCTTCATTCACTCGTTAAATATCTCTGCATAAAAAAGAAATTCCAAATTTGTTTCCATGTACAATTTAAGATGAGATGATGACATGACTTTATCTTAAGGGTCACCTACCCCTTTATCAAACAACAAAGGAGGGTAGGAAGAAATGATTTACCTAAATATTTACCTAAGCCTCTCTCTCTCTCTCTCTCTCTCTCTCTCTCTCTCTCTCTCTCTCTCTCTCTCTCTCTCTCTCTCTCTCTCTCTCTCTCTCTCTCTCTCTCTCTCTCTCTCTTCACCTCTAGTTGTATAAGCATTAATCTACTAATTATTTCCTTTTCTTTGCATCAATATTGTTCCTTCTGTGCTTCTTTCTGAAGGAGCGTATACATATCCACCTTTGTCAGCTTGAATACGTTGGGAAACTGATCTTTCTTCCTGTTATGTACAATTTTCCATATTAGCTTTTGGATACATCTGGCCCCCACCCCCGAGGATTCAAGTTTCCCTACCTGAAACATTAAACTTATATATATATATATATATATATATATATATATATATATATATATATATATATATATATATATAGAGAGAGAGAGAGAGAGAGAGAGAGAGAGAGAGAGAGAGAGAGAGAGAGAGAGAGAGAGAGCTCATCATTATTTACAATATATTTAGCAATTTCAAAGTTATCCTACAAGAAATGAAATCACATAATTACAGTTTCTCTTGCCTTTCAATGGACGTAACGTAGTGGGAGGAGGTCATCATATGATATGTGACATATTTTTTTTTATTCTACATATATATGGACAGAGTTGTATTAGTTCACTCCGACTGTAAACAAGTTATGAGCTAGACAAGCCAGTTGTTAACAGAATGGTGGAATGACACTCTGTGAAAGGAATATGTCTTATTTAACAGTTGTTAAAAATACATCAATAATCAGATCATAATCATAACTTAACATTCTACAACAAGTGTTCTTGCCTAGACCATAATCTTGAGAAATGATATTGGGCATGGTGTACAATACAATCTCGGTCTATCAAATTGTATAGATGAGTTATCTGACATGTCCTTAAGTCATGAGGCATAAATAAATCATTTTTGTTATGTCACTATCTTGAAGAATTTGTGAGCTACATGTCAGACACAAATTTAGTGTTGATAAAAGATCTAATCTTTGATGAAAATATCTTGAAAATAGTTTATAGATTGACAAATTATGATTTAAACATAATTTTAATTTAACTACCTTCAACGACTTTAAAGTGACAGTCCTAATGTAAAAGGTATAATGTAAACTTCAAACTTGATTTTGATCTTGCTGATATGACCATGATATTCGACAGGACCATGCTATTGACATGACGATGCTATTGATAGGACCATGATATTGACAGGAATATATTATTGATAGTACTATGCTATTGAAGTACCATGTTATTGATAGGACTATGCTATTGACAGGAATATGCTATTGATAGGGGCATGCTATTGATATGACCATGCTATTGAAAGGACTATGCTATTGACAGGAATATATTATTGATAGTACTATGCTATTGAAGTACCATGTTATTGATAGAACTATGCTATTGGCAGGAATATGCTATTGATAGGGGCATGCTATTGATATGATCATGCTATTGAAAGGACTATGCTATTGAAAGGACCATGCTATTGATAGGACTATGTTATTGACATGAATATGCTATTTATAAGACCATGCTATTGCTAGGTAATGTTATTGATAGAACCATGTTATTGAAAGGACTATGCTACTGAAAGGACCATGCTTTTGACAGGGATATGCTATTGATACGACTATGCTATTGAAAGGACCATGTTATTGATATGACTATGCATTTGACAAGAATATGCTATTGATAGAACCATGCTATTGATAGAACCATGCAATTCACAGGACCATGTTATTCATAGGAGCATACTTTTGATACGCTCATGCTATTCATATGACCATGCTATTGATAAGACCATGCTATTGATAGGACCTTGCTATTGATAGGACCATGCTATTAATAGGACCATACTATTGGTATGACCATGCTATTCGTTGGAACATGCTATTGATATGACAATGCTATTCATAGGACCATGCTATAGATATGACCATGCTATTCATATGACCTTGCTATTGATAAGACCATGCTATTGATAGGACTTTGCTATTGATAGTTCTATACTATTGATAGAACCATACTATTGATATGACCATGCTATTCGTTGGAACATGCTATTGATATGACCATGCTATTGATAGATCCATGCTATTGATAGGACCATGCTATTCATAGGAACAAGCAATTAATATGACCATGCTATTGATAGGACCATGCTATTCATATGATCATCATACTGATGCACATTTAGAACATGACAGGATGATTTAAGCAAGGAAAGCATTTCATTCCAAGATCAATAATGAAAGTTTATGAACGACAATTTGTCACGGAATCAAACCTCAGAACTGATACTTGGTCACAATTCCAAACACAAAAGTAATGTCTTAAAATCACTCTGCGAATATTTTTTTAAAAGATTTTAAACGGAAAATCCAATGGTTGTGATTACATATTCGTCCATTGATTCGAAACTACGATCACGAACAGTTGACACAGTGGGCAATATCCTCGATAATATAAATGTCTCCTCTTTGCTTGCATGCAATAATTTACACTCTTCATTGACTGACAACATTAATGCAGATACTTGATATTAAAACGTTCAAAACCAAGAATCAAAATCAGTTTTTCAAGTAGAATGACTTGACATACATACATACATACATACATACATACATACATACATACATACATACATACATACATACATACATACATACATACATACATACATACATACATACATACATACATACATACATACATACATACATACATACATACATAGAAGAGGAAATCATTTTCAATTATGAATTATTTGAAATAATTTTATTTTCTTTAGAACAATCGTAATGTATGCCTATTAAAATCATTAGAAAACAGTCTGTAATGTTACATCCCATTGCCCTACAAAGCACATCTCACTGTAAACTTCTAAGATCGCAGTAACAAAGGCGCTAACAATTAGTAACGAAGACATTGGTGATACTTTATGTAATCTTTCCCTATTTGTTCATAGAACACAATTTTAGTATATAGTCTCTACATTTGTTTCTCAGTACTGAACTTTCCACTGTGTGACAATCAATACAAATCATATGTTAATCTAAAATACCTTCAAAGATGACTTTACGGTGAAGTTCTTGTCAAGGGTTGACAAAACACCATGCAACGGAACACATATTTCACTTCCGGATCATCACCATGACCTTATTACTAACTGTGCACTGTCGCCGAAATACACACAGACAACCATACCATAAGCTCACATTCTAAAGAATAAAAAATTGCCTTTAAATCCTTACCAAGAATGCCAAAATCTAACTCTTGTATCACCACCAAACGGAGACAGGAAAAGTGATCTAAAAATAGACTTGGACTACATTCTTGGATGCCAAATGTGATTGAATTTATTGTCTGGAGAGAGAGAGAGAGAGAGAGAGAGAGAGAGAGAGAGAGAGAGAGAGAGAGAGAGAGAGAGAGAGAGAGAGAGAGAGAGAGAGAGAGAGAGAGAGAGAGAGAGAGAGAGAGAGAGAGAGAGAGAGAAAGAAAAGACTGCAATAAATGATACTGGAGATGTTTATAGCATTGTCTTTGTACTCGTTTCTTATTACTACAGCCAGTGTTTCGATGAAGGGGAAATATAATCGAAGGAGAAAAGGACTCCATTATACAGTAGTTGAACATACCATCATTATGTGATGCTCGCTATTCCACCCGGGTATGCAATGATGGGCACTCATTAACTGCATAAAATAACTAATCTCAAGCGCTCCATGTTATACTGGGCAATTGATTAAACGACCTATGAGCACAGTCATCTGCACTTAAATGCAAACGACAGTGGAAAAAGAAACCCAGTTAACTCCATTTCGCCCATTCCTTCACTGCGATTTGAAACGTGACAGTTAATTTTAACAATTTTATTCACATCCATCTTCAACCGTCCACCTATAAGCCGGAGCAACCATTGCACATCGAGTTATTCAACCCCGATGAACTGGGCCACCGGAAAAGCACACAGAAATAGTTTGTTGTAACCAAAACATAAGGCAATGGGCCAAGGTGCGCGGATCTTTCATCAACCGCTTACTCCATCAAGTTATTCCCATACCACTGCTGTGGAGCTGGAATTGCTGCCCATCATAAAGAACTCCATACTACCGTCTTTGCTACCCTGCAATGCTCATTTCATACCACACAACTTACGAGCTTGTCCAAACCACATTCACAATGGACTGAAGATCTGTCCATCTTTTTGTCTTCCTCTAACGCTCTTCTATTGAAACTAACAGACTGACTGAATTTTTAGCAGTTTCCTAACCTTCTGGAGTATGGATATTCGACAGGTCACATCCTGATTATTCCGAGAGATTTCAACACTCACTTTTACTGTTTTGGACACCCATACATATAAAAAGACTTAGATTCCATTTAAGTATCAACTTCAAACAGTCAGTTGACCAACCCACCCACAAGCATTGCCACATTTTGTATTGGATTCTTATTAGACCAGATGTTCATATCTACAATTTTCATTGGCGTCCCCAATCTTGCGTCAGATCACCTCTGTGTCATTTTTCACCTTGATGTATCAATCCCTAGTCATTAATCTTTGTTTGCTACTAAGAAAAACCTCTGTACGATACTAATGTATGACATTCAAACAAACCTAACAACTTTACTACCACCTTCAGGAGAACAACTTGTTAAGCGCTAACGTTCATAGCTTGACAAACATTTCCATCAATAAAGAGCACATAATCCATTCAGAATTGTTATCCACCTCATAGTAATTAGAGACCAGTATAAAAAATATCCATGAAGAAGCAAAGAAAATCACAAACATACTTCATGCAGCAAAATCAATATATTTCAGCAATAAGATCACTAAATGTTCCAGCTGCAATATCTCTTACATATTACTAACAAACAAATGTAAAGGAACAAATGTATGCGATTTCCAACGAGGTTCTCTCCAGTAGACCTTATGAATCTGCTTGAAAATTTATTTAATGACATCATGCAAAAGATCAGTGATCAACTTGACAACACAATTCCACCTGACTCTTCATAACCACGACATAGTTGTGATAAAGAATTGCAAAAAGGCAAGCATGATAATAAACATGACAAAGTCATGTGCAATTGATTCCATTTGGAGAATATTGTTTGCTTAAGTGCTGAGATTCAATATTGCTTTCACTAATGTTATCCTATTTATTCTGAGTAAATTCCGTCATATAATAGAACAACACCAGCCCTTGTATGTAAAATATAACAATTTTATCAATTACATAAACAAAATGAAATGGAACATGACATGATACACTTTATCCTAGAAATAAAATTAAAAAATTGATCGTTGAACATGAGCGTGGTCGTATGTCTTCAGATCGCCTGCTTACGAGTCCTGAACGTTCATTCAGGTCTTTCCTTTCTATCCATCATAACGGCAGTCTGCTGTTTTTCCCACCACGGGGTACAGGTACAAAGCTATTGTTCTTGTGTACCTTTACCGAGACTAGCTCCCTTTTCTATGAAGCCGAATTTCTCAGTGGTTCCAGGTCTGTCAAATTCTTCCAGACCTTCAGACCACATCGTATGGACAATTTAACGAGAAATAATTCTTGTTTTCCACAGAAATTTTGACTAATTTCGCGAGAAAAATTACTTAAACCTTTGATTTCGTCTGGAAACACACACACACACACACACACACACACACACACACATGCATGCACACATCTTCATTTAACCTATCCAATCATGATTAACTTTCTCTAGCCTCCAAAACTGTAACACTCCAATCGAAGTTAGAATAATTCTCTCAAGTCTGTCTTTATTAATAACTATTCTGAAAAATATAATTTATTATAACTCTTGCAAATAGCCCAAGATTTTCCAAAATTTATCTCTGACTTGTCTTTACTTTGTGATTTCCAATCATAATGCCGTCACTGACATATCTGTCGGACCGTTATCTCAGAGGATCCCAATTAAAATACAATCGCGCTCAAAACAGAAAATATAACATCCTACGCAGACAGACTTTTTTTTTTTGCCAGTCTACCCCATACGTCACTCTTAACGGTTACGTGTCACGCTGATCACGGCAAGATGCACTGTGAAAATATCTACAAAAGTTTCCACCATTGTACCATCCAAGGCATCGATAGGTGCAGTTCTAGTGTGATATCATGGATGACATGGAACAGCCTGCATATAAATGATTTTAAATCCCATCCTTTACCTCAAACAATACGTATCAGCCACACCAATATTTAATTTATACATTCAGTACGAAACTTAGATGTCACATTCGACAACAACAACATATAAATGCCTCATATCAGGAGCTGATTCGCGATTGTCTTTCGGTTAATCCCCCCAAAACAATGGTGTGTTCCTTAATACTTTCGAGACTAGGCTATTGTAATTCTCTTCAGTCTGCATTGTCTCAGCATCTACCCTAAAGACTTCCAAAGTTCAAAGCACAGCTGTTCGGATCATCCTTATAATGCCTGAAACCGATCACTCTCCTCCCCGTTCAATGCCATCCACTGGCTACCCGTTCGTACGTTATTTTCCCCAATCAGTCTCTCTCTCTCTCTCTCTCTCTCTCTCTCTCTCTCTCTCTCTCTCTCTCTCTCTCTCTGTATATATATATATATATATATATATATATATATATATATATATATATATATATATATATATATATATATATATATATATATATATATATATATATATATATATATATATATAAATATATATATATATATATATATATATATATATATATATATATATATATATATATATATAAATATATATATATATATATATATACAGAGAGAGAGAGAGAGATGGGCGTGGATAAATAGTACTTGACATTAACTTAGAGACTTTTCTCCATTACATCCGCTGATGCGTTCAGGTACCTATTTCCTATATGTAAGGAATCTTCGTGAAGAATCTATGTATTTCGGGGATTTCAGAACGAATCAATCATCCACTCCTTTCACTTGAATCATTTTTAATTATTTATTGTTCTTTTGAGCCCCATCCCACCCTCTACTGGTATTTGCTTCTCAATCTCTCAAGCTCAACAGTTATCCTTCAAACAAGCAACCTAGGTATTTTAATTTGTTCAATTTAAATTATCCCATCCAACGGGGCAATTTTCTTGGTATTAAGTCGTTTTAAATCAATCTGTAACGTGAGATTTGGCATTTATCTGAAATAAGAATTTTTCTCCTTGTTATGATCATTTTACGTCCTCCTCTCTACAGGAACAACTTTACCGAGGAATGTTAGCCAGGTGACGCAATAGGCTTTGTTTATTACATACGATGAAAACCATTGTAGTACTGAGACCATTTCTTTGTGTTGGTACAAAGTCGCACATATATTTTAATATATCATTTCATGATGTAATTCCATACAGGACCTTCTGAACAGTTATTATATTATTCATAAATCGACAGTGGGATTAGCGGAGAAAACGACATCAAATTCTAGACCAAGGCAAACAAATATGTAGTCATCTAGTCTGTAATTTGCCCTTAGAGCCCAAATGGAATTCAGAGAAGCGAACTTTTCCTGAAAGGTTTAGTATCAGTCGTGTTTGGTGGTGAAATTAGCATCTTATTCCTTCATTCCTTATTGACTTAAAATCAAATCAAATTCCTGTGTTTCATTCGCAGCAAAGGGGCGTGATCGACCTTTGTGTCTTCTTCAACAGCAAATGTGGGTCGTCGACATGTCTGTCTTCTTCATTCCAAAAAGGGGCGTGGTAAACCGGCTCGGTGGATATGGATGAACTATATCAAGTGCACGCAATTTTTGACAACTCACCGGTTGCATTGTGAAGATAAAAGAACCGTGCACTTTCATTATAGCTAATTAAGACCCTATTTGACATCGTGTTGGAAACAGAATATAAAGTTAATTGATAAGGGTTTATTTAGAAACCATTTAAGAGGTTTATTAGTTTGTTCCAAACCGCAATTTTAAATCCCATTGAAATCCGTGTCTGTCTGGTACCTACAGAGTGGTCTTTTGACATATTTAACAATGACAGAAAAATAAGGTTTGATTGGTTTTGATATCTTGTTTATAATGCCGAATGCAAAATCTTTTGATACGGAAAAATATTACCATTTTTACATCAAACGATGTTTTCTTTAGCGATAATTATTTGTGTAGACCATTCAAACACTTCAATGTAATAAGAAGGTAACTCAACAAAAAGTTCAAAAACTGACTAATCTGAACTTCTGAAATTTTAATTGGTAAAATACTTTAAATTCTTTTCGACATTTTATTAATTGCACAATGCGTTTTATTTTCCTAACTTACTCGCCTAGAACGTTTATATTTCTATAAAACGTTTCGTAAATCATTGACCACAATATGGATACTAAAAACGTATGTTTAACGAACATATTATTGCCTTTACGAATATTGAATGTGGTCAAAAAGATTTTGTGCAAGTTTAAAACGGAAAAATTTAAAATTTAAAATTAATTTTAAATTGATAAAGAAACAAATTACATAGGTGCATTGATAAGTAGATGAATGTGCAGCTGCAGTTGAAATTTATGTTACATGTTGTTATATCTGTATTAGGATTGCTGTCTGTTTTAGATGATGTCTGCACGAAGAAGGCTGCCTGTATTAGGATTTGATGTCTGTACGAACTATGCTATATACTCTATATTGTTGTATCTGTGCGTTCTAGGTTATGACAGTACGAAGGATGATATCCATTATATGTTGTTATGTCTGTGCGAAGTATGCAATCTAATCTACGTTTTCGTCTGTACAAAGTACGCTGTCTGTTCTTCCTTTATATGTCTGTCTGAAGCATGCTGTCTGTTCTAGGTTATGTCTGTACGAAGAAGGTTGTCGGTTTTAAGTTGTTAAGCCTGTATGAAGTATTCTATCTGTTCTTTGTTTTATGTATGCTAAGTATGCTATCTGTTCTAGATGTTTATGTTTGTACGAAGGATGCAATCTATTCTACATTTTTGTGTGTACAAAGCATGCTGTCTGTTCAAGCATATGCATGTGCTAAGTATGCTGTCTGTTCAAGCGTATGTATGTGCTAAATATGCTGTCTGTTCAAGCGTATGTATGTGCTAAGTATTTTTCTGTTCAAGCGTATGTGTGTGCTAAGTATGCTGTCTGTTCAAGTGTATGTATGTGCTAAGTATACTGTCTGTTCAAGCGTATGTATGTGCTACTAAGTATGCTGTCTGTTCTAGCGTATGTGCTAAATATCCTGTCTGTTCTAGTTTTTTTTGTCTGCACAACGCATGCTATCTGTTCTAGGTTTTCGTCTACACGACATGCCATCTGCCCTAGGCTTTTCGTTCTACACGGAGTATGTTACCTGTTCTACGTTATGTTTGTGCGATGTATGCTGTTCTTAAGTTCGTATGTCTGTACGAAGAATGCTATCTGTTCTCAGTTTTTATATCTGTACGATACATGCTGTCTGATTAGTTATTAATCTGTTTGGCTAACTAGGCAATACAATTCGTGATGGAGCTAAGTCTTACGTCAATTTTAAACTCGTGTGCGGTTCCAGGTGGTGCTTTGATCGCTATGATCCAATTAATCGTATTACTATTCCTTCTAATCCCAATATTCTACCATGCGTTTAGAGGCCTTAAACCGAAAATCAGCTGATCAAAATATTATACCATGAAAACGGAGGCCTCAATCAGAAATGACGCATATTCCGCTTTTATGCAAATGTGAGAAAATGCGATTTTCCATTATCGACAAAAATATCAACGATTATATCTACTACTTGCTTACCAATCGATTCTGACCTCCTTTCGACCTATAACTTAACTCATCGTAGTTTTATCTCGTCTGTCACCGGCCTTGATCTTTACGATTGAAACATATTTTAAAGCAAGATGAAGAAACTAAAAATTATTTGCTTGTTTGTTCAGCATTTAGTAAAACCGGAAACAATCTTGGACCGCCGCTTTGTTCCGTGCTGCACTTATCAAATTAAAAGGAAGATAATAGTCTGTCATCCCTCATAGAAATGTCTAACGATCAGTTAGTTCCCCTGCACTAAGATTCTTTCATACATCTGAGAGTCGTGTAGGAAATAAATATAGAAGGCAGAATAACAAGACTAATGGACTAATGCGAAATAGTTATTTTCATACAGAAACAGAATAAAAACATAAAATGGCGTTAATGTACCAATATCTAAAGAGTAGTTGACAAAATAGCAGTTTTCATAATTTTGTTATAGAAATTCCACCCTATATATATATATATATATATATATATATATATATATATATATATATATATATATATATATATATATATGTGTGTGTGTGTGTGTGTGTGTGTGTGTGTGTGTGTGTGTGTGTGACGGTGACCAAGCAAAAATTGGCGAATTGCAAAATGCAAAATAGTCAGCAACATAAAAATCATTTCATGTCAGTCTGTATGGAAAGGAAAAGATAGAGGGTTGAGTGGATGATCGATGGAGGGAGGGATGTTTAGGCAGGTTGGTTGATTGGATGGATGGATAGATAGATAGATAGATAGATAGATAGATAGATAGATAGATAGATAGATAGATAGATAGATAGATAGATAGATAGATAGATAGATAGATAGATAGATAGATAGATAGATAGATAGATAGATAGATAGATAGATAGATATTATATCTGAGAAAAGTGAAATATAACTGATAATTCTCTAGCTAGTCCCATAAATCGAAACCCAAGTCTGTGCTATCGGCTAATGAATGGTCTGTCTCATGTCAGCTCTTTATAAAATTATTCAGCTGATACAGGCAAACCTGTCCGCAACTAGTTGTTGCCTATTTCAGACACTTAGCGTGTATTTCTTGAGCCTCCTGAGTTTCAATCGATTGACAAGACCTTTTAGCGACAAGTACAGAGTGTTTATGGATCAAATTATGTTTGACCACTTTCAAATCCACATGGAATAACAAAATTCTTTCTCCCGTCGCTATTTCGAACTTTACAGCTACATCCCATTGCTCTATCGATTGCAAGCCTTGATCTCTACAAAACAGGACATTCTTGCCAATCATTAAGCAAATTTCTCTTCAAATCATTTTGACAAGAGTGACGTCAAGACAGAGAGAGCAATCACATTTTAACGTTACAAAAATAATAAATGTATGTCTACAAGTTAATATCATCCACCCCACAAACATATCACCCTGTCCTCGACACTGTATTTAAATGGATATGATTTTTGAGTCTTCGTTCACTTCCAACAGAATATAATTTATCGGAAGTTCTTTCTTTTTAATTAGTCAAGCGCCAAAATTTCACTTATTCACTATCAATCCGTGACAGCAACCAATGAACTACAAAGTTGATATGGATGAAGGCTTGGCGGATTAATGGGAAGATTGTATGTATGTCTCAATTAAAACCATATTAAAATTGTATGAGAATTAGACATACGAATATTTAGGTGACGTATTCGCGGTGGCAAGGGGCAATTGAAGAAATGTATTTTCTGATCGATATAGAATGGAGTTTTTTCGACGATGGTTGCGATATCCCCAACTTCAGCTGATCATTCTTTTGCACTCTATGTGTATATTAAAAAAACTAGCAGCGATGGATATGAGTGACCTTTCAGTAAACATTAAGACTGTATTATGTTTTAATGACAAAATTTCAACTGCTTTAACTGAGTTTACTCATATTCTTTTCATGTGATGTTTGAATTACTAAGCATTTTGCACACACATCAAAAGTACTTATTTGTCTTCAGGAAATACTAGTATACGTGTTTATTACTTTTATTACTTTTAACACCTCTATGTGCGAGGTACTTTGACAACCTCGGTTCAATAAAGTGGCATGAACACGGATGGCACCAGTATAAAATGAGACTACATAAACAAATGTATGGCACTTTGAAAAACTAATCTACGATCTATTTTAAAATTCAAATATACATTTACATGATGTGAGTGATTTTATGACCGCAACGTTAAGGAAATAATGGAGTAAAAATGATTGAAATAATTTATCCACGTACTCGGTCAAAATATTATCTGTAGTGGAAATGTTTAATAGTTTTGGGGATACATGAGCCACATACATTAAAGACAATAAGAACAGCCACATATATTCAATCAAAATATAGTTGTCTAAAGTCTATTTGCAAGTAAATATTAACCTATGGTTTACATATGATCAGCTTGCACCAATAAATATTACGATGGTTTCTAAACATTTCCAAAACGATGTATCAAGATCTCATATCCACAACGCTGGCAAAATAGTATTCGCAAAGATGATATTAATCATTATGAATTCATATTTGTATGAAGATATTACCCAAAACGTTGAATGTACCATAACTACAACAAAACCGAAAGAGACTACACCATCTTAACATTGGAGATTCTTTAGGTCTGCGCATGCGTATATAATTTAAAACACCTAATCCAAAGTATATATCACGCTCTATCCACAATTTAACTGTTTACAATTAGCATCTGATTTGCAAAGTAATCAACAATCATAAAACAATACAAATTAATGGTACAATTGGCTTAAGAGAGATTGATTAGTCGATATAATTTTGAAACAAATTACAGAAGTTGCGATAAAAGAACAATCAGATACCAATAAAATTTTCAGATTTTACGTCAATTACCAGAACAATTTGTTAAAATTCTAAACGATAATAAATTCAGAGAATCATTGACAAATGTTAGCAATGTGGAACCACAATATTTGATGGAAAGTCTCATATTTTAACTAGTAGATGGATGGCTTTGAAATGTTAATGAAAACTGAGTTACCTCCCATGGAGAGACACTATTCGAGCCTTAGAAAATATGGTACAATAGATGGATATTACAAAGATGTTAAAACATCATGGATTTAAATTTCAATTCGTTTAAATTAATTTTCTTTGTGATTTTCATGCCTGTTGCTATAAGAAATAAATTTAAATAATGCGTGTCATTTTTTAAGAGTTTACAAATATCTGCATGAAACTTTCCAAATGGCGTCCAGTGCATTATTTAGGTTTAACTGTGCTTGCTTGTGGCGCATGTTCCAAAACTAGTGAGGTAGTATTAGATTTGCTTACAGACTTTAGCATGTTTATTTTGATTTAATTTGGAACTAAGGAATGAATAGTTATGATCCGGAAATATATGCTAATGTTATCATGAGTTTTATAGAAACAACATCAATAAGATATATTTCTGTGCACGGTTTTGAATCTGTCTACCAAGTTCAACTATAAACTTCTTTTGTGATGATAGCTTTTCTAGCGATTTATCAATCAGAGATGTTTCCTCCGTTTTTCTCTCGACATCTTCCATTTATCTTGCAAACTGAAAGTACAAATTAACGTAAACTTGATAACATGGCTCTGTGTGATACAAACGATATTTGCGTCATAGCAAACCCCTTCATTTGAATACTGACATGGGCATTTGTTCACTAAACAATCATAATGAATGATAACAGTTATAAATTTTGCATGGTATAACATATGCTCAAAGAAATATAGTATTAAGAAAATAATGCAGAATAAGATAGATTACAATGTCAAAAATGTCTACGTTAAATTGACCAAAAAGCCTTGTTGGAAACCTAACAAGAAAGAGTACAACATAAACTGGAGAGAAAAACGGAATGTCTTAAGACTTTGAATAAAATTAATAAATATAGTATAGAAATATATAGAGAGGAATCAAAAACCGGACTATCTCATTTTGCCAGAGTAAAAATTTTAAATAATTACACCAGATCATGAAACCAAAAACTAACTAATCTGAAAATACGGGGTGTTCTATCAATAATCCGATATGAGAATGATATGCTTTACAAGACTAAGCCAATATTTTGATAAATGAAATCTCAGTATAACTCGTGTTACTTATTGTTCCTTTTTTGACCTATTTAATTCTCACCAACACAGAAATCCTTTCACTGTCCAAACACTAAGTGCATGACGGCCAGTGCTAACGGGTCTACAAATGATACAGTGCCATAAAAATGCATATACGAGAACACAATTAAAAGTAGAAGCTTCTCAAATTGCCAGGGTTATCAATAATGTGCTTTTAAATCTAACGTGTTAGTCTGTTGTACATCTTATATAAAATGTTAATCAGCATTACGTATAGGTAATCATTTAACTCGAGCTTTACAACCATATATAGGGCAAAAGTATCTCCATAGCAAATTTTGTTAAGGCGTAGTATGAAGTTCATGAGGAACAATGGCTGATGGTTGTGGATGTAAAGGTAGTTTAATCGTTAAATAATTTAAACAATGATACATATTCCCAACTGTTTGTTTTCTATCATTGATAAGTAGATACAGCATTACCTAATACCGTTGGCAGTGTTGTAAGTCTGCAACACTTACCGTTGGCAGTGTTTAAAGTCTGCAGAAAAAAAAGGATTCTTTACCAGCTACTTATTTTAGAATTAATTAGTTGGTTATTTGCAGTTGCAAACAAAGAATTATTTTCGGCAAAAATGAAAGTCTAAAGAAAGATAATAAGCGTATAAAAGAAAATTAAAAACCTAAAAGTAAATAAACCAGTTCTTACAAATATAAACATAATTACAAAGTCATACTTATGTCTTATGTGATCTGTGTTTTATAACATGTTATGTTTCAGTTGTAGGTCATTCCGTTGTGATAGCACGACTTTCATCTCTTTCCACCTTCTTGTCGATTTAACTCTTGCCGATTTTGTTCTTTCAAAACGTCGTCTATAACTTCTGTTAAATTGTTATAAATTGCTTATTAGCTGCTATTATTCTAGTATTGCAGCGTTGGCATTTGCAGTACTGTTTGCTAATTTTTTTAATTCACTGATTGCTTTTTTAAATTGTTTTATCTGAGAATACAAAAGAAATTTATTGCCATATTTTAGGTTGCAAAACTATACCATCACTATCAAAATTATTATTTAGTCTGCATCTTGATTCTATAATATACGTATGCTCTCAAAGACCCTGATGTCAGGCCCGACCCTAGGGCAAGGCGAACGAGGCAACCGCCTTGGGCCCCGTATTTCTCCGCAATGCATTTTTTTTTTACATGGGGCCTCGCGGTCATCGCTTACTGCCTTGGCCCCGCATGCTTCCTTGGGACTCGCGCATCCTACGGCTGGGTCTACCCGATGTACTGTTAGCTTCTACGCGCAAATTTTATCTAAATTCTTTTTTTTCATCATTGAAGTATCTACATTCAAGATTTCTTTTGAAAATTTAAAGTTATTACCGAGTATACTAAATTGTCTTCGATCGATCGTATTGATTATTGGTTTCAACACTTAATCATGATTCACATTGTCCAACGACATGTTTCATATCTACAAGGAAACGTGAAAACAGTTCATCTATTTTATAATTCATACATGTTTTTTGCTATTGAAACTGTCCAGTTTAATTTATCCTGCTAGAATTTTATATCACACTGTTCAATATATCTGTTCTGTGTCAAATTTTAAAGAAAATTTGTCAAAATGTTTAATATCTTATATGAGAAATAGTAATTGTATATGTGGTGGAATGTTATCACTTTAAATATTTGTGTAAATCTTTATGAACTGGAGTATTCAGGTAAGTTGAAGGACACGGATGATGTACATTACCTAATAGACTTTTAAATTTAGAATCAATTAATTAATTTTAGAAAAGTTTCATATTTCAGCTTTATCTTCAACAATGCATGTATGTGCATTTTACACCTGATCTAATCATTGTTGACGACTCAATCCAGTGAAGTCTTCTATTTTCTTTCGTCTTTCCCAACTGCTGTATTTTCAGGTTTTCATTTACTTGCTGAGATACATTTACAATAGACAATGCAATAGAAATGAATAGAAAAAAAAATAGATTATGTTTGTTAGTCACCATTGTGTATTGTCTTCGTTCAAAGGTACGTTTTCGTTAGATTGCTAGAAGGTGGGTGGGTGTTAATTAATAGTAGCCAATAGCAGATCATCACGTTACTAATTTGAATCAAATTTAAAGTTGATTAGCAGATTCAAGAATCACAGGTCAAAATGAACCTACTTTGCAATATGCGGGCTGCCCACTCTGGCACACTCTTGTCAACGCTTATTTAAAATAAAACATTTCCTAGTCAAACTCGAGCAATGTGAAAGTAATATTGTAATTAATTATCATCATTTTAAATATCATGCTGAACTAATACGATATTGGTAGACTATTGCATTTAAATACTAACATTTCTCGTTATAACAGAAGGTGGTATGTAGGTAAAGTTGGTGTGGTGAGTTTGATGCAGTCAGCATACAATTGGTGGTCAGATTAACTGGTAGAGAAAGAACCCGGGAAACATCTGAAAAGAATGACAGACCTACGGTAAGTTACTGGCAAGTTTTCATACATACCCGTATGAGACAAGCCCGAGATTCTAACACGTAGTAGGACAGTAAGGGCTTAGCCACTTAGCCTACTCGGCCACCCGAAAGTATATTTCTCTATATCAGTAAGATATATATATATATATATATATATATATATATATATATATATATATATATATATATATATATATATATATATATATATATATATATATATATATATATATATATATATAAAAAGGTTTGTATCATGAATACCTGTAAAAGTGACATACTTGATAATACAATGACCAGCACAGGGGTAGAAATGAGCTTTCTAAAATTAGACACAGTTTAAATCAGTCCTTATTCACCATACTCTATCGTCTGCGTCGTAAGGTCAAATTGTGCAGATGAGCACCTGACACAATTCACTAACGTTGTCCAGAATACACCATTATGTCAATAGCTTTAAACATATCGGAGTATCTGTGTATGAATTTCAATTTTCACCTGGCCCTTTACAGACCACAGTCTGGAGCGAAAAGGAATCTCCCTAAAGAAGTGTGGAAGAAATGAAAACCACTGTCCTAGTTAAATCGTCCTAACGACATAAATATAAAAAGTCATCTTAATAATAATAATAATAATAATAATAATAATAATAATAATAATAATAATAATAATAATAATAATAATAATATAATAATAAAAATAAAATAATAATAATAATTATAATTATAATAATTATAATTATAATAATCATAATGATAACAACAACAATGAATGACAATGAATAACAATAACAATAATAGTCAGCTTAATAATAATAATAACAATAATAATAATAATAATAATAATAATAATAATAATAATAATAATAATAATAATAATAATAATAATAATAATAATCATAATCATAATAATGCGATTGTACACTTTAAATACAGATACATTTTTAACGCTTCATGATTAAAATAGTTTCAGAATAGTTATGCACAAGAAGGAATTTGTTTGAAATGAGCCGATACGAACATGTAAAACTGATGCACATTAAATCTTCAAAAAATAGCAGGCTAAATATACAAAATGTATCCATGGAAACAAACTGACTCATATTGTAATTAATACAGCGATACTGGTATCACGTGCAGACGTCATTGTAGACATGAAAACAAGAAGGTATGTTTCATTCGTTTAACAGTACGAAGCTTATGATTATAAATTATAAAACTGTTAGATCTCTGTAGTCCGTTGTTCGTGCATTTGCACAGCCTATCACAAAGTTGTTATATCAGTCACTTCTTCACTTCTGTGTTACTGCATGCATTCATAATTACGTGCATCAGTATCGACTCTGCCTTTCAGGTGTCACTAGTTCAAATGGAACCAACATAAACGTTTTTAAGACCAAAACAGCAATGTATTGTTCTTGTCAATTTTCTCCGTACAGCAGCAGGAAAAGCATTATCCTTGCATATTTGACAATCGTTGATCCCCGTCTAGTGAGTAGAAGGACAAAGAAACCCACAACACCCAAACCAAATATTGATTGAACGAGACAGTTTATAAACAAATTAAAATTCAGTCTTGAGAACCTTAGAAAAGCACACAGCTGAATACGATAGACCGGCTGATCGAGAAGAGATATACGTATTAAATGTACGCTCATTTCCTCGACAAATAGATATTCATAAAATCAACCAGAAAACTGTTTAGGAGGGGTCAATATTTATTTTTCTATTCAAGCTTTATTTTGAAAGAAGAAAACACTTTAGTGAATGTACAATGTAGTATATTCCTCGTTCATACGTTTCAATGTTTCATTTATACAGCTCAATATATCAGTTCGGTATTTTTTCAGTAAACGTTCCGATCATTTTATAAAATGTGATACCTCGACCTACCAACAAGTGTGACAATCGTCTAGTAGTTTGGATTTGACATGAAAGCAATTAAGGTATTGGTAAACAGACTGCTTCAATCAAAACGTTTCAAATTATAACCATAATGGACTAGCCAGTATAATTTATTAATTTTTAGAAGTTCAAACCAATTTGCTAACGTTAAAAATGATTTGGTATTGATGTTCAGGTGAAATAAAGGGTTAAAACGGTGCACCCCTGGCGTATTCCTAGTGTGATATCAATTTATCATATTTGATGTTTCTCCGCCGGAGATTTTCTATTAAAAACTAGCAGGCCTACTCCACGCTGTGATGTAGGGAAGCAATTGAATCGTTGTCGTCGGTAGGTGTGTTTTAAGAAATGTGAACAATATATTCAAATGCTTCCCAACACTGTGTAATTCAACCATTTACTTGAAATACATTTTCCATTATCTTAGCAACCGGTTGATATTGGAGAAATACAATGCTTGACAAAGACCGAGGGTACAGGTCAAGAAAATGCTCTGTTATGTGCTTCGGTTATTGACTTTGGCGCTGAGGGACGGGCTGTTATTAAAAGGGCGTGTACAATACGGCAGTATCGTTTTACTGAGTAATTTGCCATCTGAATTAGAAATAGGCCTTAACAGAACCAGCGTATATGAAATGAAGCTAAATTCCACGCTAAGTACTTAAAGAAATTGAAGAAGGTGAAAGTTACGGGTGTGAACAGATATCAATTCGGTATTATATCTTAGAACGACACCAGAGTTAATAGATTCATTATAATATCTTTTGTTGTTGGTATTATGTTAGGCAGGACTGTAAATTTACAGTGTTGGATGTTCGACTCTCTCTCTCTCTCTCTCTCTCTCTCTCTCTCTCTCTCTCTCTCTCTCTCTCTCTCTCTCTCTCTCTCTCTCTCTCTCTCTCTCTCTCTCTCTCTCTCTCTCTCTCTCTCACACACACACACACACACACACACACACATATATACATACACACAGACAAACAAACAAACAAACAAATATTTGCCATAATATTGCCACAAAGATCCTCATGTATTTACACTTTCAAATCAACAGGTAATACTATTTTAAGCTGAATTAATGCTGGAGGTTGCACATCATAAAGTTGAAAACCAGTTTTCCCGTCTTTCATGCTGTCTTTAACTTACACATTTGTGTTACATATGAGAATG
This sequence comes from Potamilus streckersoni, assembly GCA_016746295.1. Classification (NCBI taxonomy): domain Eukaryota; kingdom Metazoa; phylum Mollusca; class Bivalvia; order Unionida; family Unionidae; genus Potamilus; species Potamilus streckersoni. The sequence continues at coordinate 1,514,987 of JAEAOA010002340.1, read as the reverse complement.
TTTTCTTGGATGTGCAATACAAAACACCTTAACACAGTCTGTATTCTGTGAATATGACGTCATTATTTCTCCTCCAGCGACTAGTATCAAATGGTTTGCTGTACGCTTAAATGGCATGTCATGTGAGTGTATTAGAACGGTCGATCGTAGCTGCCGGAATGCAGAAATTGTATTTTAAGCTCTTTATAGCTCTGCATTTTTTGACAACGTATTTGTGTAAGACAAATAAAACAATTCAGTTTCTAGACTGAACATAGTATTCAAATGCAAACAAAAAGTTGTGCACTTTGAGGTTGGATATTTTGTCATAACTTGCTTCTGTGCTGCTAAGTTCATCGTAAACCTTCAATTTATACACAACCCTTTAAAAAAAAAACATATATGACCGATTAGAAATCAACTTTCAACACTGCTTTTATCAATGCAGTGTGTCTTGGTTTTTATTATAAAGTTATTTCATGTCGATTTCATAGATGCCGATCATACATAAAACATGAATAACTTAATCACAGTGCCATCTAGAATACCAACTATTGTTTTCCAGTGGATTCTATGGCCAAGTCCTGACTTTATCACTCATACCTCCACCCGACATTTATGTCTTCACCCAAAAAGTGGTGTACTGGGCACAAAAAATCCATTTACGCAATTTAGTTCTGAATCGCTTTATCGCAATGAAATTCTAAACTGCAAACCACAGTAACTACTAAAAATAATAATTAGTTTTCCAATTAACAGGGACAGCTGGTTTGGATCATGTGTTATTTTTAGCCAAATACATTATATTATTTGCCATCGCCAGGTGTGTGTGTGTGTGTGTGTGTGTGTGTGTGTGTGTGTGTGAGAGAGAGAGAAATTTGGATTTTTAACGCAACTTGAACAATTTTTCAGTCATATCTCTACAATGTCTGCAATATGGTTGTTTAAAGTATTGTCTAGAACTGAGGCCTCATGCCACAAACACGTAGCATGATGTTCCACCCATTCACCTTATCCTGACACCAGGCCGACATATATATATATATATATATATATATATATATATATATATATATATATATATATATATATATATATATATATATATATATATATATGTCGCTTTAAATCTTTATTGAATAAGTATTGTATTAGTTGTGAATGAAAACAGACTGGACCACTGTTATTAACAAAGTGGCACGTTTCTAATTCCTTTTTTAAAAAAGCTTGACATTTTTATTTATTTTCTGACTGGCGCGTATGTTTTGATCAAACAAATAAAACGCAATCATCAACCTCCAAACTTTGAAAAATTGTGTATTTTGTGTTTGTGTATGTATGTAAATATGGACGGATGGATGAATGTATATGTGTATGTATGTATGTATGTATGTATGTATGTATGTATGTATGTATGTATGTATGTATGTATGTATGTATGTATGTATGTATGTATGTATGTATGTATGTATGTATGTATGTATGTATGTATGTATGTATGTATGTATGTATGTATGTATGTATGTATGTATGTATGTATGTATGTATGTATGTATGTATGTATGTATGTATGTATTACAGACCATTGATGATGATACAAAACAGGAGGTCTCTGTCAAGTTGACACTTTATTAGTCCCTTAGAGCCAAGATGTCACGACCCTTGTATTATGAACATCTCCATATTACGGACAAATGTATCACTATAAAAAAATGTCATCCCCGTGACCTTTTACAGTGGTTAATAATCAGGTGTTAAATAGCAAGAATAAATACTCTCACTGTGTCAGAACATGTGCCAAGTTTATTGTTAAAGTATAATGACAATGAATTTAGAAAGGGATATGACATAAGCAAAACGATTTCAGACTCTCAAATAGAAATTATTCAGAACACGCCAATACACTAATTATAATTCAGCAATGATTTAGTTTTCCGATGCTATTAATAATTCTAAGCTTAAATAGCTCATTTACACAAAAGACTGACTGACGCCTTGCATGCCTTCACTCAAATAAACTTAATGACAACTGTACACTTTTTCTTGCTCCCCACTTAGCAATAATTCTTTCAAATGTCTTCATAAGGTTCCTTATAAATGACATTAGGTGCGATTTTCGTATATTTAAAAATAAAACTGCTGGTTTTTCACACTGGTTATATTGCATATTTGAATTAACGACACTACCTCACGCAAAGCTATCTCTTGGAAATAGACACACCATTCATTCTCGAAATGCATCGTAATACTAAATGGTAAAATAGGAAAATAGATTAAAACTTTACTGTTAATGATGACTTTAAAACAACAAGTACATGAATATTTGAAAATAGAGAGTGGTGCTAAAATGTACAGTACTTCATATGAAAGACATAAAAGTCATGTTAATTTTATAAATATTTCGTTCCTAAATTTTGGACTTATATCATTATTGTAACTTTTGTCTCCATCATGTTATGGGTTAATCATACCCATAAATTACGCTAATAACCATGAGAGTTTTAAGTTAGTCATTGATTTTCTTATAGCAAAAATTAAATTATTTTATGTAGTTATTTTCTAAAATTACTATCAGTAATAGTTGACACTTACTACCACAGACGATGGCATATGTACCGTATCGCCTATAAGGTGGGTTCTATTGCAAACAACATAGACCGTGATCTGCCGACGGGCAATGCGCCTGCTGATAAGAACCTTTGTTTCTTCTTCTACTGATTACTGCTAACAAATTGCATGGACCCAGCTCTGAATGTCTATTATGCCTCGGCAGATCTGGGTCTATGCAGTTTGCTCGAGATCATAGCGATAAACGGATACGTACCGCTATCTGTGAACGCGTAATATAACACCACGGTACCGGGGATATGGCACTCACGTTCAGGAATATACTAGGTGTTGGTGTGGTGTTTATACTTTTTAACTTAGCTTTTAACAATTTTTCAATCATATCTCTACGATGTCTGCAGTATGGCAGTTTGTAGTGATGTCTAGCACTGGGGCATCATGCCGCAGAATTGTAGCATGAAGTCCCACCCAGTCACATTATCCTGACACCAGGCCGACCAGTTCTAACACTAACCTCTTAATGCTGGGCGTCAAGCAAGACAGATGTTAGTACCATTTTTGTAAGTTTGGTATGACTCGACCAGGGATCGAAACCACGACCTCCCTCGTCCGAGGCGGACGCTCTAACCACTATGCCACTGGAGCGGTTGAATATACTAGGAGGAAAGCGTTACACGAAGAACAATTATTCATAAGAACTAAATCTGAATCCCCTCTTCCAACCAATAGTAAAAAACATATGGCGTAGCTAGAATATTTGGAGGCCCTATACGGGTCCCGATGCAAAAAGCTTACCGATGGGCCCCTGCCAAAACTATAATGCAAAAAATAATTCATGGAACCCTTCGCTGTGCACATACTCTTGATATACTGTATCTAAGCCTCTGCATCTGCTTGACATTAAATTGTATGCAACGGAAACGTATAACCTGAACAAAAATGAAAACAATATCTCAGGTTCACGCGTATGGTATTTTGAAGTCATTCCATATAATGGTCGGGACATTTTACAGGGTACATTTATACACCCGGCACTCTTGGCACCAGTTCTACACGCAATCAATAAATTAATCTTTAACTGACCAAACACGATCAGCCTTTTATGAAAGCATGATAATTGTATTTTTTTTTAAATTTTGGGACTATGTATACATTCATCATCTAAAACTGTCATAAATACATAGTATACATCAAACTCCTTCGACAAACTTTGTTAAAGCAAATTATCGAAAATACTGGAGGTCAAACGCCACATCGCGACGTGAAGCCAAACCATATTGCTTTGAGTAAATTACCAAGATTTGTTATTTTTTAAATAATAATTGCTTCTCCGGAATCCCAGCATGTTGCCGTCAACCTAGCTATATAACTTAAACTTTACAATTTATGCATATAAATAAAACATTTCACGAACTCAGATTGACTGGGACAGATATAATATTTACATCATTTGTTTGTCTTACTGGAAGTTGTCAGTTTCAGGGCGGTGGGACAGATATAATATTTACATCATTTGTTTGTATTACTGGAGGTTCCTGGGATTCAAAATCTGCTGATTTGTTTATTGAAAACTTAATCGACACGATGATTTCAGATCATTCAACCTATTTCCAATAAACAATTGTTTTTATCCTAAATGTTACTGAATTTAAAACGATTTATGAAACAATCAAGAAGTATTGAGATGGATGGATGGATGGATAAATGGATGGATGGATGGATGGATGGATGGATGGATGGATGGATGGATGGATGGATGGATGGATGGACAGACGGACGGACGGACAGACAGACAGACAGACAGACAGACAGACAGACAGACAGACAGACAGATAGATAGATAGATAGATAGATAGATAGATAGATGGATGGATGGATGGATGGATGGATGGATGGATGGATGGATGGATGGATGGATGGATGGACGGACGGACGGACGGACGGACAGACAGACAGACAGACAGACAGACAGACAGACAGACAGATAGATAGATAGATAGATAGATAGATAGATAGATAGATAGATAGATAGATAGATAGATAGATAGATAGATAGGTAGGTAGGTAGACAAACAGACAGACAGACATAGCAGGTCTAATATGATTAAGAAATTTATCGTCTAGTTATTTAATTAATGGATTTTACAATAATATATGTTTTAGACTTCATCAGAATTATTTGTATTTTTTAATTTACCAAACAAATCTATGATTTTTTTTCTTATACCACTTAAAGCTACAGTACAGTTGTGGATCTTATCCTGTATTAGGAAAGCCAATAGGTACCAAACCGTCTTTCCTTAGTTCATTGAGAGTTTATAAAATACGACATACTAATAATGATTTCTAACAAAGCTTCCAAATTTATTTACTAACGAAAATATTACTTACCATGAACTATACAGAGAAAGAGATAGAGAAGAAAGAAAGAAACTGTCACTGTTGACTGTATCCAGTAAAAAACAATAAACTCTTTCAACAAACAAAATAAAAAAAATTTCCCAGATGGCCATCGTAATATCTGATAGACAACGCCGTACATAAGTTACTCTTGATCACGTTCTCTGCACTTAGTGGTTTGACCTTGACACTCTGACGTTTTGGAATACTAAGGTTACTCACAATCAATCAGCTGAATGGATAAGCAAAATTCTGACTTAGAATTTTAGAGTAAAGCTTTCATATCCATGTCAATAACAGATACACTTTAAGCTAGAACTAAAAAATAAGCTGTCTGTGAATATATTCAGAAACTGTTTTTATAGGTTTGTTTTTTATCCTAAATAGAACAAAAGTATAATATACCTTATTTCGTATTTCTGATTAAAAAGTTGTGTTAAGGGAAGGCAAATCTGTATTAAATAAGGTATTATAAACCACGATCTCGTTGAATGAATGACCCTATATCACTGTAAGCGAGAGCTTGTGTGTGTTATTATAGAATCAATGCTCCAGGACACAAATAAAAAACTCTCTGAGTAGAACGTAGGTAAACAATAAGACAATTCACGTGGAAAGATTTTAGGCGATAAACACCTATCTTTAACTTATGTTGATTCCAGTCGTATCATCAGGAGGCAAATATTTCATAATGTCAACTGGTCAACCTATCGTTCTATTCTTTAATGCAGCAAGATATGGGTTGAGATATCCCTTTACTTGGTGATTGAATCGGATTCACTATTTTGACAACGCTACAGATATATTTTGAAGATACTGAACAAGCGCCGACTTTGGTTTAAGTCAGGGCTCTCCCTACAACGTTCATAATTGCAAGACAATTAATCAGATGCATTAATTTTATATAATGACTAAAGGTTGGTCGTACTTCGGTAAATAGGCATTTTGTCAATAGTTACACATACATACATACATACATACATACATACATACATACATACATACATACATACATACATACATACATACATACATACATACATACATACATACATACATACATACATACATACATACATACATACATACATATTTGTTTTTCTTTCAGTAGTTAATGCAACATTATAAATTTATTTATAAAATGTTAAACTGATGAAACTGTAACAAGCTATTCATAGACGCAGAGGATTTGATCAGTAAAATAAAAAAAAAACAAAGGTAGAACTTTGCTGTGTCTATATGTACAAAGGTGATAATTGTGAAAGTTTCGTAGTCTCGATTCTTTACTTTCCGGAAAGCAAGAAATTTGTTGCAACTGATATCATAGCAGCTATAAACGTATTTTGCACTAACCTTGGAGAAAACATTGCTTTTTGCATTGCACCTCGAATATTTTGTGTATTATTCATTGATCTGTCTAAAACAGACATGTTATTTTGTTTTCTTTCTTAGCCGTTTCGTACTTGGGACAAACTTTTTACTTTCGATAATCTTGGAGATCCTGATAATATTCAACAACTTAAATAATTTATAAGATCATCTTGTTGATATTGAATAGCATCGACAACTTAAACAGTTTACAATGTCACCTTTTTGCAAAGTCATCATTTACAAAATTGAAATGCTATACATAATCGTGCCCCTCCTTAATCGATGTTATCATTATCGAATCTTCAGGCACTTAATTCGAACAAATTGATAGTTATCTTACTACAAAGCCCGGATTCCGTGTCAAACGTCCTTGTGTTGGGATTTAACTGCAGTAATTTTTTATGTCTGAAGAGCATTCCTTTTTATATAAATCACTTAGTAGTACAATAAGTACAGCCATTAGGAGATACTTGGTCCACCTGCAGTGGTAAAAGCCGAAGATGTTCCGTTTGACTTAGTCCCCTTCCATACTTTGCAACTGCCAAATCAGCGCTTAGACTATTAGCGAGAGTATGACTTTTGCAAAGGAAACTAACCTTAATATGAAAGAAAGGACATGGAGGGTTATTTGTTATTTGACTGCAGGTTGTCAATGAGACTGTAGGTTGTCAATGAGACCTACATTATTTATTTTATCATGATGACGTTGTCTAATCGTATTTCTCATACATCATATTTATTTTTGTTCTCGTTGTTGGGGGTTGTTTTGGTGGGGAGGGGGAGATTGCCCTTCGTCCCTTGCTTGGATTTCATTGGATAATCATCAGGCAATAAAACATAATGAAAGAAGTTTGATAAGGAAATGCAGCTTTTTTAATTGGACTTCCGGTACCGATCACATCCTTAGTCATGGCAGTTTTACGATTGGCTACATGCAGCTATCTTTTAGTCTTTCTTTAAAAGTAAAAATCAATGTTAGTGCTAGTAGTAATATTAGTTGAAATAGTAGCAGTAATATCAGCAGTAGCAACAGCAGGAACATTGGTAGAAGTAGTTGTTATTCTATGGTTTAACGTAATGATTCAGCACAAGATAGGCTATACAATGCGGCCAGTATTAATAGTGGAGGAATAACCAGGAAAAAACCCGGAAAGAACCACCGACCCACGAGTACCTACCAGAGAATCGGAGACTCGAACCCACGCCGACAGAGGTGAGATGGTAGTGATACATAACGATGAGCGCTTTATACCACTAGGCTACTCGGGACCCCTGATAGGAGGGGTAGTAATTGTAAAAGTAGTAGTAGTAGTAGTAGTAGTAGTAGTAGTAGTAGTAGTAGTTTTAGTAGTATTAGTAGTAGTAGTTGTTGTTGTTGTACCAACAAATATTGTTATTGTCATTGTTCTTAAAACTGATATAATGTTTCTATTAAACTCCATTTTCATGGCTATATACTTACTCTACTAATGATGTCAAGCTGAAAAAGAAACAGGAGAAGCTAGCGTGGATGACGTATATATCAAAAAAGGCATGAGGGGGAAAACAGAGATGTACCATTGATATTTTCGTGAAAATGAACAATCATGAGTAAGCGTATTTTCATTTTTTTTCTTTCTTTTTTTTTGTTTAATAAAACTTCGTTCATGCTAACTACTGGATCGTTTATCGCAAGGACGCACATAAAGTTGTCGAAAGTGTAAATCAACAATGGAATGCGAGGCTGTCGGCGTGGTTTTTCTAAAGCTCTGGTCTACTTATCAACTCAGTTCATCTTTCCTGAAGAACGAATTCGACTACACTAGGTAATTTACAAAATGTATGACCATGTATGATGTATCCTATACTTATCTGTTATTTGTCATTCACGTGCGAGACACAACCTTTCAATTTAGTCTGAATTCATTATTTTCACATTCAAATTAAAAGGTGATTTTGAATGGACAGCGCGCGGATATAAATAACTTCACTGATTGAAAGAGAGGGATAACAAGAAGCTAATTAAAGGTCATTGGAATCAGTGACTAATAATTTAATGATAATGGGGGTTCGTAACGATGCATGTGACATGAACATAAATCTTCCGGCCATTTTTAAATAACTACCAATTAATTACACGATAGTGAATGTCACAAAATTATTATCTTCGGGTTTCATTGGTTTTTAATATTAGATCTATTGACATTTCACAATAGTTAACAAATTCAATAAAAGAATATATGAATTTTTCAAAACGAAATTTATTTTTACGTATTTCATTTGGAGATGGGTTTCGTTTTTATAAAAAAAAAATAAAATAAGGAAATTTAAAAACTGGGATCACGTCTATAAATACTGTAAACAGGAGATAATGTTACTAGCTTTAAAATCGTAGCGAAGACAACATTTGCTGTTGTATAAGCACTAATATAATTTAACAAACATAAAAACAATACAGTTATCTGATACAAACAATGACGTCATGAAAAACAGAATTGAAGGCAGTGCCGTTACCAGCGATGTATGTGTGTTTGTGTGTGTGTTTGTGTGTGTATTTGTGTGAGCGCGTGCGTAAGTGAGTGCACACGCGTGTGTGATTTGGATTTTTGACCTAGCTTTACTAATTTCGGTAACATAAATAATAATAATAATAATAATAATAATAATAATAATAATAATAATAATAATAATAATAATAATAATAATAATAATAATAATAATAATAATAATAATAATAATAATAATAATAATAATAATAATAAGAAGAAGAAGAAGAAGAAGAAGAAGAAGAAGAAGAAGAAGAAGAAGAATAGTGGTAGCAGTTGTAATAATAATAATAATAATAATAATAATAATAATAATAATAATAATAATAATAATAATAATAATAATAATAATAATAATAATAATAATAATAATAATAATAATAATAAATTTAATAATATTATTAATATTAATAATAAGCACTTTCGTGTAACCCGAAACATCAGTCCATAATAATCATAGTAAAAAAAAAACCGCAAAAAACAATTCCCTTTTAATCAGTACCCAAACTGCCTAAATCAAAAAGAGGCAAAACACTCGAAAAATAAAGTGATAACATTAATGGGTATTGAACAGAAAGTAATACTTTGTAATTCGGGTCCGGTCAGTTCGTTTTCTGACGTGTTGATTAATCTCCGTCTCTTTTTTTTTTTTTCTATATAGATTTCGTGCCTGTATCTTTAGGTGAAGGTAAGAATGAGTGGATGTTGTCATGACTATAAAGTGGTGATCTGCAATGTGTCTGCCTCGTATTTTATACACATACCATTTACTGAATTCTTTCGTTTTGTTTATTTGATTATATAGGGCGAGTTCTAAGAATGCTTTTCATAATTAGCCCTTTAAATTGATCCAATGTTAATATAATTTTTTTGAAAGCTAAAAAAAATTGTACAAGACTACTGACGTATAATTGGCGTCGTGTTTGAAGAATTAAATTTAATTTGCTTGCAAGGGAATATGGGCTGGTAGGCAATGATCTGCATTAGTTCTTTTTAAGTTTGTCAAATAGACTGATATCTATTTCGCTTTTACAAAAGCGATGGCCAATGACAATTTACTTTCCAGTTCCAGTCTAAGAGTTTTGTTTACAGGCTATAGTAACATTCAGTATTTGATCATAAAAAGCTGGATGTGTTATAAACAACAATACTAAATCATATACTTTAAAATATGGTATCGGTTATTTTAAATGTGGTACCCCATATTTTTCATCTTGAAATATCTAGATCTAGATACTCCATATATTATCGTGAAAGCTTAAAATCTATGCCGGATGCATTCGCGATAAACATTCTCTCTCTCTCTCTCTCTCTCTCTCTCTCTCTCTCTCTCTCTCTCTCTCTCTCTCTCTCTCTCTCTCTCTCTCTCTCTCTCTCTCTCTCTCTCTCTCTCTCTCTCTCTCTCTCTCTCTCTCCCTCTCTCTCTCTCTCTCTCTCTCTCTCTCTCTCTCTCTCTCTCTCTCTCTCTCTCTCTCTCTCTATATATATATATATATATATATATATATATATATATATATATATATATATATATATATATATATATATATATATATATCACTTGGGAGTGCAGTATATCCTTCCGACAAAACGAGTTCATATTTTCCCATACAAATACAGTAACCTTTCTATTATATGCTCATTTCTTATTCTTCCCTAGGCTTAAATATATAAACAAAAATACACTGAAAGAAACAAAGTAACTAAATGTATGCCGTATTCCGAACTAAATACATAAGCGTTGATAGATCATTACACAACATTATTAATGAGCGCATACAACCGCCCAGATAAATATCAAGTTGGTCGCGCGCTAGACAAGTTTCGAAAGAAAATGGCGCTTGCTGTACTTAAAATTGAAATTTGTAGTAATATTGTTAATGAATACGCATTGCAACAACTTTTCCATTTAATGTGGAATGAATACCTTTTGGTATTTTTGTCGATTCAACGCAATCTTTTGATTAATGTATGGATATATCTACATGAAGTGACTTGCATCGGTTTCCAGCAGCGTCTGCAAATTTAATGTTTTGAATTGTGTTCACATCGGCACACGTGTTTATTTTCTGTCATTGAATGATTCAGATCAAAATGTTGGAAAATTATGAAGCCTTTCAACTGCAATTATAGAGAAGATGCTGTGGAATTAAATGTTTATTTCATTTTAAGTGCAGTAAGGAGGATGTAACTACACTTGGAATATACTCGAAATTACAGTACAATTTCAAAATGTGTAATCAACCTTGAGAACCCATAACATGTCTCATCTAATTCAGATTTACAGACCTACAAAAGTATATTTTTTGAGGAAATTCAGGATGTAAATTGTAATTATATTTTGGTCCATTTATATTAAAAGCTAATTATGACAGTTTATGTGTATAACTTGCGTTTTATTGTGAGGAACCTCTATAGCGTATATATATATATATATATATATATATATATATATATATATATATATATATATATATATATATATATATATATATATATATATATATATATATATATATATATATATATATATAGTTAAATCTGAAACGTTGTATCAAAAAAGTAGACGCTGAATGTGCCAAAGCAGTTTGTAAGTGTCAGTCTATGAAACATTTGCTGGTATGTGGCCGTCCAGGAAATATCTGCTTTAGTTCATTCATAAAAAATTGTTTACGTTAGAAAATAGCTCCTTTGCACGTAGGATACAATATGAAGGTATTCAATATCGGTGAATATTGGTGTAAAATTAATGGAGAAAAAGGATGAGCATATAATATATATATATATATATATATATATATATATATATATATATATATATATATATATATATATATATATATATATATATATATATATATATATCAGGACCCATATTTCACCTTCAGTTAAAACGAACCACTTTTTTAGCAAATTTAACAATAGTGGTTCATCTCATAAAAGACAGATGTTTTCCTGTATGTATGTATGTATGTATGAATGTATGTATGTATGTATGTATGTATGTATGTATGTATGTATGTATGTATGTATGTATGTATGTATGTATGTATGTATGAATGTATGTATGTATGTATGTATGTATGTATGTATGTATGTATGTATGTATGTATGTTACTTCTATCCGTCATACTAGTGGTTGTTGACACTTTAGCTGCAGCTAAAGGCTAAACATACACTGTATTAATGATAATGGCTGTACACTTTCACTTTGTAGAACCGTATTATTAATATTCTACAGTTATACCCACTCATATTATTTCTAAGTGCCAATAAAAACGTCCAATCATGGCGATAAATGTCGGCAATATTTTCATCAAATGTCCCAACAGTTTTATATTTTCCTACGTCTCTCTTACCATAAGTAATCAAATTTAGATTGGCCTTTGATGAAATGTATTAGCGGAGATAAATAATCTTTAAATTGCTGTCTCATACACATCTGATTTGTGCAAAATACGCCACCCCTCCTGGGTTAAAATATTGTATGAACACTTTGCTAGTGACTCTGATGACCCCTATCAAAGGCAAATCGAGAAGAGACACCTGCCGACCATTATCGCTCCGGGAATCAGGAATAATCGCTAGTTATATTGGACAATTATCGATATCAAATGCAAAGATGAACCTGCAGTCTTATGTCTCCCAACTGCTGCAATTCAACATCGGTTTCATTTTTCAGAAACGCTTATTAACTGACTCTATTAATATCATTATTAAGCTATAATGCTGAAATGGCCCCACGCATCCGACGATAATTTAAGGATAATAACGTTCCTACTCTGGTTTCACCTCAAGTATATAATCTATATTTTTAACATTTATTTCAATTGAACTATATAATCAATATATTTTTTTTACATATCTTAAGTCTGCGCTAAATAACGTACATTTTTTTTCGAATGAAATGCTGCAGATAAATATCAGGCAGATTAAGGAATTAACGACTATATGACAGATGCAATCAAATTACCTGAAACTGTGAGTTTTACGTGCGTTTTCTTAACACTGTTAATACGTTTGAATATTTTAAGATAGTAGATATGTCTGAAGTTTAAATATGTTTAGCACTCGTATTTAAACGATAATTTCAAGCGTTGTTTTAATGGATACTGCTGATAAAAACATTGATTGCAGATCACCTTCAAATTTAAACAGTTATATAAAAGAGATCTCCAACAATTCTATAATTAGAATTAGAATACCTGTATTAAGACTACACACTTTTCATGGAACTGATTATACCGATGAAATTGTTAAATGTTTTAATTCAGTATTGAGAACAATACAAAATAAAATACAACTCTTTTAGCATTAAAATTTTTTATGTATGATGACGATCAACGATAATATAGAATTACGGCTTTCAAAAATGTTCAAATTTGTCAATGCATTAAAAACTGTCTCACGTTTTAGTCTCTCTGTTTCGTTTCATAGGATGCCGATTGTTAAAAGAAGGGATTAAGGATCAAACTAGGGCAAGTCGCAAAGAACATTCTTTGCTGTTGAGCAGTTTGGATGAAAAACAGGACAATGACATCGAAGATTATACAAAAAGAACTCAACAATGGGCGTATTAGATATTATCTTAATGGCCTCTTGCCATTAACCTTTGTAAGAGATTTCCAACAGTAATCTAAAAAGGATATTAATGAACAAATTAATGGCAGAGGGCGCTTCAATCAACACTTTGCTTCAAATGAGGTGTCACAAGCTGTGTCCAATTCACAAGGGTTGACCGTGCTTTATCAAAGGTCGACCACTCCCCTGTCCAAGAAAATTCTTTTACGTCCATTTCACGCTAAGTCTTCGATCCGTGACTTATATTTGTGTCGTGAGAAGTGAAAAATTCATTGTTAGCAAGTTGCTGAGGAGCGAACTATATTTAAGCATCCTTCAACCTATAATCCGAATTGTAATTACGTAACAATTAGTGTACATTTACCTGACATTTTAAAATCATTGTAATAGCGCTAACATATTTTTTTTAAAAAAACATTTGTTATTCCACCCCCATTCCAAGTGGTACAACACCTAAAAATCTGTTTCTTAACCGCGATTGTAGAACATGCGGGGTTTTCTTTGTTTTTTTTTTTTAAATTTTCACTTCTATTTAGTGAGGCACTGATATATCTGGCATCCATACAAGCTATCCATACAAAAAGTCCACGGAAAGGATAACGGTCCAAAAAATCGCATTGACCAAGACAAAGTAATATATATATATATATATATATATATATATATATATATATATATATATATATATATATATATATATATATATATATATATATATATATATATATATATATATATATATATATATATATATATATATATATATATATATATATATACGTTCTGTCTTTTGGCTATGTTCTCAGGTATGTGAAATCAAAATAACTTTTAAACCACTAATGACTTGAATTCATCGGATACATGATAACATTTCGCTTTTTAGGGTTTTGTTCAAATTTGGTTCGCAGTAAGTCTATGACGTCATAATGTTTATGACGAAAAAAATTTCCGATATCTTACTATCAATAATTTCTACCAAATTCTTTTTTAATTATTGGCATTTAATATCTCTATTACATATTTACAATTAATAGGTCCATTACATTTTCACATTTAATATGTCCATTACATATTTACATTTAATATGTCCATGACATATTCACGTTTAATAGGTACATTACATATTCACATTTAATATGTCCATTGCATATTTACATTTAATATGTCCATGACATATTCATGTTTAATATGTCCATTACATATTCACATTTAATACGTCCATTACATATTCAAATTAAAAAAGTCCATTATATAATCACATTTACTATGTCCATTACATATTCATATTTAATAATTCCTTTACATATTTACATTTAATATGTCCATTACGTATTTACATTTCATATGTCCATTACATATTCACAGTTAATATGTCCATGATATATTCACATTTAATATGTCCATGATATATTCACATTTAATATGTCCATTGCATATTTACATTTAATATGTCCAGTACATATTCACTTTAATATGTCCATTACATATTCACGTTTAATATGTCCATTACATATTCACATTTAATATGTCCATTGCATATTTACATTAAATATGTCCATTGCATATATACATTAAATATGTCCATTGCATATTTACATTAGATATGTGCATTGCATATTTACCTTAAATATATCCATTACATATTCACATTTAATATGACCATTGTATATTCACATTTAATATGTCCATTACATATTCACATTTAATATGTCCATTACATATTTACATTTGGTATGTCCATGACATATTCACATTTAATATGTCCATTACATACTCACATTTAATATGTCCAGTACATATTCACATTTAATATGTCCATTACATATTCACATTAAATATGTCCATTACATATTCACATTTGGTATGTCCATTACATATTCACATTTAATATGTCCATTACATACTCACATTTAATATGTCCATTACATATTCACATTTAATATGTCCACTACATATTCACATTAAATATGTCCATTACATATTCACATTTAATATGTCCATTACATATTCACATTTAATATGTCCAATGCATATTTATATTAAATATGCCCATTGCATATTTACATTAAATATGTCCATTGCATATTTACATTAAATATGTCCATTGCATATTTACATTAAATATGTCCATTGCATATTTTCATTTAATATGTCCATTACATATTTACATTTAATATGTCCATTACATATTCACACATCCTTATTATATAGCCTTTTCAGTTAGGAGATGAATTTGTGCGGTGGATCATTTAAAATGGCTCACCGAGTCACTTTCATGTTTTCACCAATAGTTACGAAATAAGGGTCTTCTTTGCATGTAAACAATCGATTTCAAGTAAAATAAACTAATTCCGGAAATTCTTGTTTTCAGTCAAGACTGGAACTGCAGCTTTGTTTATCTTTTTAAATAAGCAAAACAAAATAAAATTTATATGACTTTAATTCTAATGATATTTTAAACCCAATTTCTCTACTTGTACTATGTTCTGAAATCATCACATGAAAAGACGCACAGAAAGCATTGCATTTGATTTGACACTCGTTGGCAAATATATTTAGAGTGTGTGCTGACGTTATTGTCAGACTATTCTTTGGAGCGTTTTATATTGAGGTCATTTATGTTGTTCGAGTAGACAAATTTATTTGTTTACCTAAAACCTGCAGCGAGATCAGACCGTATATTATCGTAATATTAGGGGACTCTCCCTACAATTGCTACACATGCAAAGCAACAGCACGGTTCAGGGCTATTACAAATGTAATATTGAATGACGCAACTAATTCAGCGAAGTAAATAAGGGGTGTATGAAGGAAAGAGAGAGAGATATAGATAGAGATATTTGCTTTTTCTATGTTGATCACATAATAGTCATTTCGTTTGCAATTATATTTATATATATATATATATATATATATATATATATATATATTTATATATATATATATATATATATATATATATATATATATATATATATACATACATACATACATACATACATACATACATACATACATACATACATACATACATACATACATACATACATACATACATACATACATACATACATACATGCATACATACGTACGTACGTACGTACGTACAGGCAAACATTGAAATAAGAGGACACCAATTGGGCTACTAATGTATGCAATAAGAAAACAAATTTTGAAAACTTTTTTTCTTCCATGTTGTAGACTCACTTAATTTGGACCTGAAAAAGATAAATATACATTGCAAATCAGATGATATGATATAGATACGATACCAGAACAATATTGGTACATGTCATTTGTGTTGATACAAAACATCGAAATCATTCTAGCACATTTCATGTGCGCCGGTTAACCAAGCATGACCGTGTTTGTACAGTAAAACTCTTAATAATACATTTAAATACAAGTTTTATTTTTTAGTTTTCTTTTAAATAAGAGGTGTATTGTCGGCACCTTTAAACGGGCTTGCAGACATTTCCTTAAGATTTTTCCCCATCCCACCCTTTCAAATTTCCTTCTTAACAATGACTGACGATCATTGAATTCCACTTACTAAGAGGAATTTCAATAGCTTCAATAATGAGTAAATTCTCACCAATTAATAGCCACATAAGTGCAGTGGTAACAAAAACAGCAATAATTTGTGTCAATGCATCCCAGAATCTGTGAATGCCAGTCTGGGTTCGATTGCTATATTTAGTGTCTCAGTGGAACCTATTTTAAACCAATAACATGTTTTGCAGAATCGGAATAATGAAGGATTTTTTATTATTATCTACAGACTATCAATAATAATAATAATAATAATAATAATAATAATAATAATAATAATAATAATAATAATAATAATAATAATAATAATAATAATAATAATAATGAATTAATATCATTATCATTATTATAGTGTAGAAAGATATAATCACGACAATAAGAAGAAAAAATCTAGCGTTTCCATTTTCCAGTTTCATGTTCGGTTAATTTGTTTCATTTTATATGATATCAAACACAAACGGCAGAGAAAGAACTGCATACACGTGTACGAGATGAGAAAATATGACTTTGTATTGATAACAAGTCACTGTTGGTATCGATTTTCCATGAATGTGATATATATATATATATATATATATATATATATATATATATATATATATATATATATATATATATATATATATATATATATATATATATATATATATATATCGATAAAAGTGATAATGTAGCACCAAATAATTGAAATGTTAAATGATTCATTCGGATATATGTGTGTTGTAACATGCACAAAAACCGTAATGGAATTTTATACGCAATAACACGGCAAGGAAAGATAACACACCGCCTATGTCTTGTAACGTGATAACTGATAATTTCTCTGAATAGTTTGCACGAGGATTGAATATCATCGTGTAAAAAGACAAGATCGAGATCGTGTGTATTGTTTTACTTACTTCAAATGATGACGTCGCAAAATGTAGGCTCGTAAATTATTTGGGCTGTTGTTCACCTATCTCAAAGATCTCGAGATTGGACGCCTTTTCTCACCGATAAAAGAAAAAAGGTATTCATCCGAAAATGTGAAAATTTCATTAAAGCCTTCGGTCTTTCTACCAGGCCAATACGGTGTGCATAGAGTATGCTTTTCAAAGTGACCTTTTTCTTTCAAACTGCAATATAAAATTTGCATGACTCGACGCTTTCAGATTTGTTACAAAAAAAATCGATCTTGGCTGACACAAATCTAAAAATTATTTTTTTTTCTGTTTTGAAAATGTAAAGCCTTCGAGTTGTGTAGCCATATTTCTTTCCAAATATAAGACTAAAGAAGTTCTTTTTACAAATTCAAACATTTTGCAATGCTTAGAACCATATTTTGTTTCGACCACTGACGTACTTAATCGAAACTTGAGACAAGCAACAGTATTTATATTATAGGCTGTTTTAATCACGTGATGGCTACAATGGTCAGCTAACAGGTAAAGCAAGCAAGCTAACTTTTTGGCTACATAATTTAATTGTAACCTTTCACTAAACCAAATTCAAATTCAAAGTTTCCCCCTTTACAGAAGACATATTGTTTTAATATTTCTTTGTCTTGAGTGCTTGTGCTATATAAACGTGTTTTTACGCTAAATTAACCTTGAAGTTTGCAACGATTATTTGTCACGAGGTTGACTTAATTAACATGTAAATGATTACTAAATCTGATCACGTTAAAACTCTGTTCAAAATATAAAATGTGAAATAAATGCTTTAGGTGAATCGCCTGGCAGACATCATTCATGTTTAAGTCATCTATCTATTTTTCGTTTCTAATTGTATAACCATTACTCTTGCTAATTAGAACTAATTAATCTAGTACCCTGTTTCTAATATCGCGAACATTTTCAAAATCTAACGTTTATGCTAAGTAATGCAAATAGCACTTTACATAGACACACCCGTGCGCCTGCAATTTACTACACTATATAAGCAGTGATAGTTCAACCTGAGAAACAAAGGATTTATGTTCACATTGCGGTGTGGGTTGTGAACATGCTGTGAATATTCTGCATGTAAGTTTCAGACTATAGAACCTGCAAGTTTATTAAAATGTGAATTGTAATCGATGTGATTTGTAAAGGACGCAAAAAAAAAAACGAATTGTCATAACAACTGCTATATGAATAATGCTTGCCGTAGATGTTAGGGAACGCAAGACTTTAAAGAATGAGGGAAATATTTTGATAAAATTTATTTATATTCGCACAAAAATTGTACCTTTATCTAAAGGTATTTTGTTCAAATAAAAGTTCTTAATTTGTGAACCCCCTTCACAAAATAGCTTTGTCTGAACATCGCAGTAGTGACACATGTCAGTCTTTGGTAGTAATTTCTAATAGTCGTATTCCTTATTTCTGGCTATATCTGTAACTCTACGTTGTACACTACTATTATATTAAATCGGGCTATGGGAATTACAGGCAATTTAAATGGTACTTTAAACATACTAGTACTTCTATATTAGTGATATAGCCATATTCAAGTAATTGCAATCTGCGGTATAGGACATTTATTTTCACCTTTCACTTCCTTCGTTAATTAGCTTCCATAAGAACAAGGTCTGAGGTAATATATCTTTGCTATGATAATGGCGTTACCTCCCGAGAGACCGTATTGTTCTGATGTCTGACTTGATTTATGAACTTTATCGCAGTCAACACAAGTATATACCCTATACAGGAGAAAACTAATTTGCAGGTCAAGATTTTATTGAACAGAGTATATATATATATATATATATATATATATATATATATATATATATATATATATATATATATATATATATATATATATATATATATATATATATATATATATATATATATATATATATATATATATATATATATATATATATATCACAAAAATACATAGGGAGATAGAAGATTTATTCTCCAAAAAAAATCGTGTTGGATTAAGCATAGAACGATACACACCGGTGATTATATTTATTGGGTAATAAATGAACCTATTATCTTAGATATAGTTATTGGATAATAAACGATGCAGCATTGCCCGGACAAAATGACAATGTATTGATTTCCTATCAGATCCGATATGACTTTGTCTGCGATGATGATTTGAGAAACTCAAGTCGAATAAGATCTGGTTTGATTTATTACTCTTTATCACTGAGCAGATTGATGATACCTTGGCACTTAATGGATCGGATGCATTTTACTCGATGTCTTGTCTTCGATCCTTTTTGCAAGAATATTCATGAAGAAATAAACGTTTGGATCTTTTTAAGTTTACCTTTTCGTAAAAAAATTATGATGCTGAATACTTTTAAATTGTACAAAATCAATTTAATATTAATATTATGTTATGCATTTATTTTATCAGTTTTCTTTAATTATTCACAAAAATACGTCACTATGAATATTTTGCGATATGTGAAATCCATATAAAGTTATTAATTAAAATTAATTAGTACATGATTTTTGCCACGAATATTTTACGTTTCAAAATCTTCAAACCTTGCTTGATACCACTATTACACTTAGTGTCACCATTCCTTTTATAAATATTTGAAACATCGACACATTCCTCATTTTTCTTGTCGTTATTTAAAGAGCGCTTGCGCTAGTTACCACCCAGGAATAAAAGATTGGCTTGAAATA
The DNA here is from genome assembly GCA_016746295.1 of Potamilus streckersoni. Classification (NCBI taxonomy): domain Eukaryota; kingdom Metazoa; phylum Mollusca; class Bivalvia; order Unionida; family Unionidae; genus Potamilus; species Potamilus streckersoni. The sequence continues at coordinate 1,494,394 of JAEAOA010002340.1, read as the reverse complement.
TTTGACCACAATAGATAATGTCGACATTGTCCCGTTCATGCCGCATTTTAAGTACACTTTTCACATAATTTTAGAACATTAACAAAGCTATTTGATGCAGGTCGTTTCAATAGAAATCTTGCGCACATACACCCCTCCCAAAAAGCCTGTCTATAAAGATTAGTACCGTATGTACTCATTAATAAGTTCAATCAAACTAAAAAAAAACAACAAACATCTAGATAAGCCGTAGTCTTCATACTGGTGTCTATTCTGTTTGTTCTACTGATCGCTCCTTACAAACTGCATAAACCCAGATCTTTCGGCACATTATGCGCGCAGGCAGATCTCTCTCTCTCTCTCTCTCTCTCTCTCTCTCTCTCTCTCTCTCTCTCTCTCTCTCTCTCTCTCTCTCTCTCTCTCTCTCTCTCTCTCTCTCTCTCTCTCTCTCTTCCCCCCTCTCTCTCTCTCCAATTTGCAGTTGAACTCATCTTGTAAGGGATTCTCCAGAATCCTTAGTGCTCTTACGGTTCTTAGCTCAGGGCATATCTGTTATGAACAAAAATTCTAATAGCTCTTTAAATCACAGCGGGGAGTAGACATATTAGTTTTTAGATGTAGCGCATTTACAACGAAGAAATGGCAAATACGAGAATTTGATATCATAAAAAGAAGCAATGTGCACCGTTTGACCTTCTTTATTCTGTTCTACACACTGGGGCCAAGGCAATCTTAGCTCCGGCAATTAAGTCTCGTCTGTTATATGCTGCTTTATAACACCTACAGTAGCTAATACCATTTTACGTTTACAGACGATTATATTCGGAATATAAGCCACTGCATTCATATCGAATTCCACACTTTTGTCAGATGTATTACCTTTCGAGTAGGAATAACAGTTTATGTAAAACTTTTGTAAAAATTCCCTAGTACTTTGCCAAGTGTAATATGGAACCGATAAACAACAATCAAACGGTATTGCTATTCTAATTTATTTTAAAAGCCAAAGCGGTACTTTTCTACAAAGTTTGGTTCTCTTAATGTAGCTTAGACTTCTTGGCTTTCCTATACGTGTATAAAATATAAAAAATAAATAGAGCCATTCAGAAGTAAGGCATTATCACGTGATCGGTCATATGACTACATGATTGATAGAGAAACAACGTTTTTAAGATGCTAGTCGTGATAAGGAAGGCGACTGAGATGGTCTGATGCCTTGTAACTCATTGATGACATTGCGATTATTGCGCATCAAATTTATGTTAGCCGTGTACCAAGTATTTTGTGTTTGTGGGTGGTCCGATACAGTAATAGCGTAAATCGTTTTGCATAATTACCATACAGTACTAGCAGGCGGTCCTTTTGCTAAAAGTACACCTTGATAAAGTAAAGTTTGTGTCCTGGTCAATAGTTGAATATGAGAATATATCCGACAGATAATATGTAAATGGTCAATTAAGTTAATTGGATATGACGTCAACGCTGTCAAGACCATCTCAACACTGACGGCAGTACTTTATTATCAAGCTTATGTCAAATATTAGAAGTGTGTGTGTGTTCTCTGAACTCTTTAATTACGTCAAGTTTTCATTCCGATTACGCTAATTTATGTTACCTTGTCAAGCTGAGTTCCAGTTAGTGCCTCGAATTATAACTTGGATTGTTCAATATTATCCGCCTACTGATGTACAGAATAATGTCATCTTTGTTTCTCTAATAGAGAGAGAGAGAGAGAGAGAGAGAGAGAGAGAGAGAGAGAGAGAGAGAGAGAGAGAGAGAGAGAGAGAGAGAGAGAGAGAATATGTTGATTCCGCACAACCCAAAATGAGTAAAAACTCTTAAAATACAAGGTCTATTCTCGTTCTTTAAACATAAAACTTTAAAACGTACAAAACTGTCTCAGTGTAAATATCAT
>JAEAOA010002340.1:1407500-1487500 GCA_016746295.1 Potamilus streckersoni | reverse complement strand
AGCATTGAGATGTGGCACAGCTCAAAATCACGGTAAAACGAACGAATGTTACTTACACTAAAACATACGTGGCAGAAGTGCGATACAACCTTGCGTGAAATCGTGAATGACCGAACTCAGAATTCTTAGATAAAACTAATTAAATATGCTAAGGTGATTCTTACAATCTACATCAATGGCACCAGTCTGTTGTTGGATATTAGTGGCTTAAGTTGGATAAATATTTGCTGTAAGACATAGGGAATGCCGATTGCATTGAGAATTATTTAATTAATAGCAGAAATGGAGTACGATTTTTAAACTTGTTAAGAGCACAAATCTTAAACTTCGTGTCCTAGGTGATCCTGAAACAACTATGACTTTGCGACAATATAGGTTAACATTGGTCATTTTGGGTGTCATAGGGTTAGAGACAAGAACAAGGTTCTTGATGCCAAAACAACGTTCTTGTGGCGCTTCTTGCTCAAATGTCATGAACCTTGCTTGAAAACGGAATAGAAACGAGTTCTCGGGGCTGAGAACTAAACGGAAGAAGAACATGATTTTTAACGTGCTTTATCTTGATGGTACAAAAGTTTACGAAGCTTTTGTTTAATGATTTATTCCAGATATAAGTTGATTAATTTTTAGCAGAAAATACATACAAATTTGAACCATGCTGTCTGAAGTCAAAAAGGAAAAATGGGATACGATTCCTATATTAAATATCTGAAAGATTCACACATTTTGTGCGCACGATGTTTTAAAAAGACAATAGACACAGAATTTAATTTATTTTGGCCTAATATACAAATTCCATATTTCATTTTCAATTTGAAATCTCCGAATTCCTAAAATAAATACAAATGACCAGACCAACCACAACATTTGATAAAATTAGAGTTATGAGAAAATTTGTAGGCTTTAACGGAATCATTTTACCTAATCAGTGACTGACTATAACGCATTAAATTATCTTGGGTAGAGATCAATACAGGCCTGGCCCTAGGATATGCGGGGCTCAAGGCAGCATGTGGTGCCCAAGACAGCAAGTTGTGAGTCCGGGGCCCCAAGCAAAAACATTTGCATTCCGGAGAAGTGCGGGGCCCAAGGCGGTTACCTCATGTGCCTTGTCTTAGGGCCAAACCTGGATGAATATGTATTTACAAGTAAGAGTTTCACTTTTATATAAGTAATTTAGCTAGAGATTCTTAAACAGTTAAGACTTTTTTCTACATATTAATCGACTTCCTTATCTATGATGTAGCACTCAACGTTTATGTGGAATTCGATTATATTTTTTCTTTCCCATCTTCCTTAATCTCTTCTAAAGTCAATGTAAACTCTAAAAGCATTCAGGGTAAGGATTATCTGTACGGAAATTTTACGTTAACTAGTAATTATCGGACGGAGACATTGCTCGAGACTTTTGGTATATATATATATATATATATATATATATATATATATATATATATATATATATATATATATATATATATATATATATATATATATATATATATTCGAAGGCCCAGGTGTAGCTGTTTTTGTTGTTATAGGGTTTAACGCCATTTTTTCAGCACAAGATAGGCTATACCACCCTTGTAATGTGACTTGTAAGCAAAATTTAGTGTAGTTAAAATTATGTTAAAGGTCTTGATTAAAGATCACATCAGTTTAAATATAATTAAATAAAAGACTTCCAGATAGTTTTCCTAAAATGAACAGACGGGTATGCGGTCCTGTTTTGTATGTTCGTTTATCTTAATAAGCATGGAGCTATTTATTAGACTGTACCTGTTAGCATGAAGAGATACCGCGTTCCAGTTTTATTTGACAGCTATTTTGGAGTTTGACGTTTAAACTAGTACAGTTTTCACACCGCAGGTGTTATGTCCTTTGAACTACCTTATATATTTTAACTGTATTTATCATCATATTTCATCTATCCCTTCAAAGTAAAATATGTGTTTATGTGGTGATTTACGATCTCTGTCCATTACTAATTCAGGAATGTGTCATGTCTTTCTAACGTACGATTCCGGATCAGGTAAAATGTTGTTGCGATCTGCGACTGTATTTGCTAGACTCAATAATGTTAAGCAAGAGTTGCAGATGCAGACTTCAGTGAAAAGATCCGATAAAATCAGCAAAATGGGGCGCATTCGTATGAAAGTCATGCATGTAAATATGCCTATACATTCTCATAAACCGTATAATAAAGGCAATGCTGTAACGTCTCGCAACACGTGTTTTTCTAAGCAATGTTTATCGTGCCCTATAACATCTGAAGTCGGACTATTGATTGCCGCATGGAATCAGGTGCTTACACGTTAACGTCTTGCAAAATAGGTGAAAACAATCGCTTCATCCCCATACTAGATGAAGCAAAATGTGTTATATTGTAAATTAGTCCAACATCCCGTGGAATCTCAAGCGCAAATTTTGATACAATGTGATAAACTTTAAGTTAAAAACTTATTATGAAAACGAACATATCATTGATCTCAGAAAGAATAACACAACATAGTAAGATTTGCAAAAAAAAGTCATTTTGCATTTGTGTTTTTCTTGAAACAAAAAAAGCTATCTATTGAATCTTAACTGGTTTATACAAGAGAGCTGCTGTTACTTGTGGAATGCTGTATCGCCTCATTAGATGTGCAACAACGTGTAGCACATAAAACATTACTGCTTTTCGCCTGCGTAGATTTTTTTTCCGGTTTATAAATGAAAGTGCCACCTTTCGTCTCAACCAAGACTTGATGTACATGCAACACATAGCTAAATCAGGCCACATCTGTAAACAAGCCAAAGAGCTTTCAAAGCTAGTTAATTTATCTATATTCCAAGAAAAATATCGTGCTGGGTAATTACAAAATGTCAGAACCCGTTTGTTTTACTGTTTTCGCCGCTCTGCTTTTCATCTGTGGTGTGGATAAAAGTAATTTATAAATTTCGACCCATCATCATGAATCTGAGTACACAGATGTTATGTCTATCTTAGATATTAATTTGTCAAGTATGCTAATTCTTTTCTTTTCTCTTTCTGTTTAATTATCGATAACAAATATAATGGACTACTCTACGAAAATCAGAACAAGAAACAACCCTAAATACACATTAGGTGACTACAACGGAAGACAATGTTGTTGATGAATAGATTTATCTTCCCGAAGTTCTTTTTTTGCAATTCTTTCTTTGCATCTTTCACCTTGTAGAGCTTGAGATTTACATTTATTTGGAAGGATTTGCCTTCGTAAACTTTTTAATATAGTTCTTTAATAATTTTATTTTTTTAAATTTTGCCTTCAATTGGCACCAATATAACCGTCGTTGTGTTGATCAGACGTTAGACCTAAGGTATGAATACATACACATACAGAACACGAAATCTCATAGAGCTAGGATATTAATATTAAAACTTAAAACCTATCATATCTATCTTAAGATGACGGAAATTCAATCCAGTTTCAGCAAGATAGCATAGTGTAATGGCTCTCATATCAAAATTGAGACTGGATTGTCGGTCTCGGGTGTTATAATGGACTTCTTGTAGAATCACGTGACTGAAATACCTGTTTTTACAGGTTTCATATATCATCCCAGACTTGCTCTTAACTCAAACACTTAGCACTTTAAGATAGTCAAACATACATAATTTCTTCTCACATAATTTCTCCTGTCCCTCAAACCTCTCTTCATCTTCTGTCTCCCTTCAACGACCATTTCTTCGTCCCTTTGAACAGACATAGAGGAAACAGATTTCAAAAATGTTAAAATAAATATTTCCCTGAAGACGGACTAGAGAATTATTTATTAAAAAAAAACTTAGGATATATACTAGGGTTTATTTCAACTCTCAACTTCAGCTGATATTTCTTATTATTGAACATGCATTTCTTAACTCGTTTGTGGGTATTTGAAGATGGATTTTCTCAACTCTGATTGTACCCTTCTTGATTCTTCATTCTTTTGAAACTGCATTAAGCTACCACAGTGAAACATTATTCCAGGAATGTTTACGTTAATAATATACCTTTTAAATTCTTAAAGTATAGTCATCGTTGTAGTAAAATTAATAGCTACTCTTCCAAAAGAAAACAAATATATCCACATATAGTCACGTTATCTTCAATTCCGATAAACAGTCTTAAAATAGCTACATTTTGTTTTGCCACATTATAAAATTAGCGGCCAATTTTTCTAGATATGCTGACGAGGCTTTATTTTCCTGCAGTTTCACGGTCAAATACAATTAACCATGAACTATTTTCTTGGCGTATGAGTGCGCTCGGAAATTTTCCTGCTTAGTATATCAACGTGGAAATGAATACATTAGTGACACTTCACCTATGGCGAATCTTCTGTGCAATCGGAAGCTTTCGATTATTTCACGTCGTAGTATACTAAAATGTATTGGACACATTTTGTGACAACGCTCCTGTTTTGCACGATGAAAACACTTAATTCATATTGAGTTTAGCGTTGCCTATGAAGTATTCTAGAAATGTTTATGCAAAACGTCTTTCGATATGTATTGCTGTAATTTTAAATACCGCTGTTAGTTAAAATTTCATTTTACCAGTTGCATTGTAAAATCTTTTTTTATGACACATATTCTCCGATCTTTTCTCTTCGTTTTTTTTAAATATGTAACTTATTTTGCTATCAGCATGTTTGTGAAAGGAAACATAGTTTATTTTATAGTTTGAAGATGAAACAGTATGAAATACACAAACCTTGAAGAAAAACTAGAGCTTTTTATCCAACTATTATATATATTATGTGGTTTGTCTTTACTTTTGTAAAAAATAACTTATTTTAAAAACATCGAAGCTAGTAGAAGTTTCGTATTTTCGTATTTTCGTTGTTGATCCCGTTTTCTTTATACTGTCATGTGCTAGTGAAATAGATGCGTTTTAGCGCGGATCGCTACTACGAACCAAAACGGCAACTTGATATACATTCCAATACTGCCTGTCACTTTTTCCAACAGAAGCAAAAATATTTACTGTGTCAATCTATTCCATTGGTCTGAAATGAGAACAATTGACTTGAAAATGAAATTGTATAATTCTGTCAGAATTAATCTATCCCCCACAAATTATATATATATATATATATATATATATATATATATATATATATATATATATATATATATATATATATATATATATATATATATATATATATATATATATATATATATATATATATATATATATATATAATACAAATCATATGCCGAATAACAACCCTTTCAAGCGTACTGGATCCACCAAGGGATCACGTGTGTCAGGGATTGATTAAAATAGATGCAATAAACTGACGACGAACAGTACGAAACTAGTAACTAACTAGCCTAAGCGCTTTCGACTCTTAATGAGTCTTTTTCAAAGGCAAATACACAATATATATACGACAAACAAATAAACACAAAAACATTGTGTTTGTAAACCTCTACATGGCTGTCTCAACATGGGTTAAAACTATAAATACAACCAGCTTGTATAGACTAGTTGCGGATACTGAAAACGGTGTATAATTTTGTACACTTATCTAACACAGATTATATCACGGATATTTGATTCTATACCGGTTATTCTTATAGTAAAAATTGAAGGATAATAAAAAGATTTAGAAATTGTTAAAATCTACTAGTGCATAGTATTCATTTTCTAGTCTTCTTGGTTTAGACCGCTTTGTTTCAATGTTCTAAGGCGGCGTATCCAGTACGATTCCTTTTCCTTCCTGGTTTCAGAACTCCAGCTGTGGTTGGTAGAAATAGCGATAAGTATTATATCACTGAAAGTGTGGCCAGGGGAGGAGAAGTGTTCTGCGACCGGGCTTCTGTATAGCTTTTTGTTATCCAATCAGATCTATGAAGGTTTATCCTTTTGTGTAGCTTTTCAGTTTATCCGACGTACTGAAGGCCACAGTTCTTACATTTGATGATATAAATCACATTCTCTGTTTTGCACGTTTTGTTTGGACCATGTATGTTTAGTTTTTTTTAGTCACTGTGCTAGTGAATGACTTGGTCTCTATCATATGTTGACAGGTTTTGCATCTTTTATCGCTACAGGGTCCAGATTGACTAGGTTGGTTTTGACTAGCGATTGGCGTTAGCTTTGCCCAGACTAGGATGTCCTTTAGGTTTTTTGGTCTCCGGTAAGCTACTACAGGTTTGTTCGGAAGTTTTAGGTTAGTATGTCTGACGATTGCACGGTTGGCTAGTGGTTTGCGATGATTTTACCTAAGTAAAAAAACCTAAAGGACATCCTATTTATTTACTATGATATTAGTTATTTCTACTCATTCCATCATTCATAAATTCTGACGTTATGTCAGCTTTCAAACTACGAACATCAGAAACTAATAAGATCGTGAAAACAATTACTGAAATTAAATTTGAAATTTGCGCAGACATTAATTTACGGGCTTGTTCAAAACATGTTTTACAGTAGAGAGACCTTAGTGCTAATGTCATAAAGATTAGCGTTTTCCTGAATTCCATTTCCTTTCAACGTGAAGTTTTCCTGTCACCCGTGCTTGCATGCTCTAAGTTATCACAGTCATCAATCTGAAGCACAATACCCTTTGTAAACACTGAATCTTTATCATCAGAATCGTTATCAACATCTATCATATATCTGAATACCCATTTCCCACTATATGTTTTCTTGTACAAAGTTGTGACAAATAATGATACTGCCAAAGCACTTGCACTATGTTTCTACCAAACCTAGTAAGAACTTTCTTTTCCACAATTTGTGGCACCTCCTAAAATCATATTATAAGGTTCTTTCAAATATATAGCTTCTTAAATGTTATATAAAATTTATGTGAAGGGTATTTGTACCTCTAGTTCAAAAATAGGTTTACGGGCTAATCTTGTTCCTAACATGTATGTAATGTAGACGTTCTTCTCGAATTAATTGGTCGTGGATCCTTGTATGATACGTAGCTTTATAAATCTACCAACATTATCCACTGAAAATATCTCCCAAATAAAGGAATAGTTTGTGGCGTGGTCACGGAGTCAAATGTTAGCAAAAATGTGGAAAATGCCTTACATTACTACATGGCATGAACAACGTTTTCTTTTATTTCTGTCACTGTCTTTTAGCTTTATAATACCTCACACCGTATGTACTCGCTTATATGAGGAGTCCAAATGAAAATTGCACAAAACAAGATCTGCCTTCGGATAATGCGCTGGAAAATTCGAGTCTATGTAGTTTGTTAAGAGTAATCAGTAGAAAAAAAATAGACCTTGATCTGCGGGCGCATTTTGCTACAGTAGATCAGGATCTCTTTTATTTGCAGATAGCTCAGTTTATAAGCGAGTACAAACGATTACTTTTAAAACTGGTTTGGATTTATTATGTTAATAATTCAATTGCAACTGAGATCAATCAACCTGTCTTATGTTATCCGAGTTACTGATACTTTGATCGTCTCCTTTTTTTTTCGTTTCGAAATGGATCAATTTCTTAATTATGTTTGATATTTTGTCTTTTAACTCTGTTTCTTCATGTTAAACAATTAGCTCAACTAATATCAAACACTTTTTTACACCTTGTTTAACCACATGATTCATCTAAAATCTCAAAACGTACTTTAACCTTGTGTGAAGTTCTATATGACTGAGTTCATTCCAACAATAGTGTAACTCGAATGCAATAAATGTATGTATGTATGTATGTATGTATGTATGTATGTATGTATGTATGTATGTATGTATGTATGTATGTATGTATGTATGTATGTATGTATGTATGTATGTATGTATGTATGTATGTATGTATGTATGTATGTATGTATGTATGTATGCATGCATGCATGCATGCATGCATGCATGCATGCATGCATGCATGCATGCATGCATGCATGCATGCATGTATGTATGTATGTATGTATGTATGTATGTATGTATGTATGTATGTATGTATGTATGTATGTATGTATGTGTGTGTGTGACAACATGGTACAACGGATTGGGCACAAGTTCTAACATTTTAAATTAGCCCTCTCCCTACCTAACACAAATATCGCAACATATTCAACATGACAACAAAATAATGACAAATAATTGGTTGTAGAGAGAGAGAGAGAGAGAGAGAGAGAGAGAGAGAGAGAGAGAGAGAGAGAGAGAGAGAGAGAGAGAGAGAGAGAGAGAGAGAGGGGGGGGGAGAATATGGGGGGGTACAATGCGATGACATCACCATTTTAATAAACTATTGAAATCGTCCAGTAGAGGTTATATATTTGCATACAGGACACAAAATGATATATTAGTTAAGGCCTACATGACACATAATGATATAGTAGTTAAGGCCTGTACTATGCAGTCTATAATTAGATGTAATACCCAGATGCAATAATGACCGGTAAAGAACTTGTTAATATTCTTGATATTAATTTCGGTTCGCTTATGTTCTTCATCAGATAAATTCTTTACCGTAAACTTTTACGTCATTTGGAAATCCTTGAAACAAATCATACTAGGCATACATGTTTATGGTAAATGAATTGTTTCTATCGCTGGATTCAAACCGTTACTGGATCAGATTTTATTCTCTTCTATGCAGAGTCGAAGCATCAGTTAAGATCGCTGAAGCAGACCCAAGCGTACTCGCCATTTTTCTTTTGCTATTCTTTATTTTCATCAATTTCTAACCCATCAGCTCTATCTGAATCAAACCATTTAACAAATAATAGTTGTAAGTGCGCTACAAGTAACTACTGTACCTCCAGTCATTACTGTTGTTGTGGGCATCTTTAATCATTTGTAAAATATGTGATGATACCATTGTCAATTTTCCTTTCATGTACTTCTTTGTGTTTTAATCCAATTATTTCTCGGGTACAATCATATTGTCAAGACAGTATGCACTTCTTGTATTTCTGTTTTCTTTTATTTTCTTTCTGTTTTTTTTTTTCTTTTATCATTATTTTAGTGACTCACATCGCAACTTGCCCATAGAACGTTATTTTTTGGTTGTTCTATTGTCTTTTTTTCTGAATATCTTTCAAATTAGTATCCACCAACGACTTACGTATCCAGGTATCAAAGTGCGCGTTTGCAAATTGATTAATATCGGCCACAGATATTGTTACTGGATCGCGCCATTCAGTAATACCACGGTTATTCGTTATCTAAATAATTTTCTATTGTTTTCTTTACAATTATTTATTCGCTGCTCTTTCTAGATCAAGTTTACATATTATTACCTTTGAATCTCGCTATGCTAACCTATTTATTTAAGGTAAAAACATATTCCAGGCAATCGTGAAGGTGCATCCCAATCCTCATCTTTGTAGTATTTGTGTTTAATCTGTGTATTAAAACCCTGTTATTTCTAGAAATGACAATTATCTTTATAGATAATAAAATCATTATAAAAGTAGTTATAACAGATTGGGGCATTAACAAACATTAGAGTAACTATTAACGATAAGAGTAACAGTTGGTGTTATTCAGCTCTCTGTGTGCATGTGTGTGGGGGGTGTGATTTAGATCTTCAACTTAGCATTAACAATTTTAACAATTTTTCAGTCATAGCTAAGATGTCTGCAGTGTGGCAGTTTATTATAATGTCTAGCACTGGGATGTCATGCCGCAGACACGTAGCTAGCTATTCAAATGAGAGAGTAAAATGTTTGGCTTTCAAAATATTAGCAATATATATATTAGATTCAGGAGGCATATATACAGTTCTGTAACTACCGAATAACATTAATATTTAGGTGTACTTGGTTATGTACAATATGTAATTATTTGATGAAATGGCTAGAACTTTTGAGTTTCTTTTTAGGCAGTTTCTGCGCTTCTCTAAGCAATCATACTTTCTATGATTTTATCTTGTGTAGATTTCAAGACTGTAAATATTCAGAAATCAAAAGAAGTCTAATTTCATTCTTGTTGATGATGTATCGATATACGATATTCTTCAAATCCTTGGAAATATTGTATGTGTAGTCGCTGTAATGAGACAGACAGATTACCATCTTTAGTAATAAGACGTCATTGGCAAAAGAGAATTCTTTCTCATGGTGTACTTCTATCATTATGTAACGTTCCATCTGTATCGGATAAAGCGTTGTTTTCAGTCTACTTTTGTTTTCTTCTAAGCGATCGCCGTATTTATCTCTCTGCCTATATTTCACTTGATTGACTATTAAAAAAATTATTGTAACTATCTTCATTATCCCTTTTTACCTTGCTTATCATTGTATCAATATTGTTACTATCCCAATTGCAGAAATCACTACATCGTCCTCTTTTTATAAATTTGTCGCATATCACCTATTTTTTAGTCTTTACCAACAATCTTTACTAACGATTTTTTTTCTTTTGGCACGGTAACGTTGAGCAGAATCCAGTTAGAGCATGAAGGGTCGCAGTAAACATTATATCGGCATGAATAAATCATTAACAGCTGCACCCATTCCACCAGAAACGATAGCCATGCCACACCCATTCCACCAGAAACGAATAGTCATGCCACACCCATTCCACCAGAAATGATAGCCATGCCACACCCATTCCACCAGAAATGATAATCCTGTTGCTTCCATTTCGCCAGAAAAGACAGTCATGCTACACTCATTTCACCAGAAACGATACCCATGCCACACCCATTCCACCAGAAACGAATAGCCATGCCACACCCATTCCACCGGAAACAATATCCATGATACACTTATTCCACTTGTAACATTAGTCATGTTACAGACATTTCATCCATCTAAAACGATAACCACGCTAACTTCTACCTAGTTCTACACTGGGTTTGTCTTTCTAACATATCTTTCTAACAATTATAAATCTTTCTATTCTTGTAATGATTTTCAACCTGTATGTATGTTATTCTTTAAATAGTCCTCGCAGAAATATGTTTGCTTCGCTATCAACTGAGTAACAATTTTATAAGGCGTGATTTGAATTTTTCTGTCAGGTAGTCAATCAGGCGTAAATTGGTTAAAAGAAAAAAAAACGGCAGTGATAAATAGATTCACAGTTTCTGTAACATTTATGTTGGATAGTGGACTAATTGTAACTAAAAACAGCTTTGACCCAAGATTTATATAGGTTGCAGATATAGCAGAGTTTAGTACTGCGAAAGAAATTTTATTAACGATGTTGTCTGTTTTGGATTTTTTGTTCGTTGTTTACTCGCCGACATTTATTAATTTGAAAAGTTAGAGCATTTAAGAATATAGACTTGCTTATATGGGTATTTCACACTAAGAAAGCATACATGAACTCCATATGCTATTTTACTAACACTGGTTCCCTTTGATCTAGTTCATGCTAAAATATATTCAAATTCTAGCTGCTCTATTCATACCGTCCAGTTTAATTGGTTCTGTCAAAATATCATTTTACCCTGTGCTCCATATCTGATCATAGATTCATCAATGTCATATGTTAAAGCGGATTTATAAAAAAAAGTTTAATAATTTGTATATGAAAAGATCTTTTGTCAGTTTAATCAGACAGAATTTTAATGAAGGTTACTTTTAATCTTTTGACCCTTGGCGACGAATTAAAAATTGGTTGTGCGCGCGGAGCACGAATTAATTCATTGTGAGGTGTTGCACAATGTACGGTGGAGACCAAATTTGACAAAAGCATTACCAGTAGCGAAAAGCGGCGAGAGGATGATAATATATGTATTTATATCAAATTCAGCCCAGTTGTCGAAATCGTGTTATCCGCTTCGGCCTAATATGTGTTTACCGCAAAGTTTAAATTGCGATAATTTATAGTTTAAAATTGACTTAATACAATCAATTTTAAAAAATTTGAATATTTCCTAAAACTATAAGTTAGTCCGAGAGTACAAGTTATCCTTCTCGAATATGTTTCCTTACTTTCATAGTTTTGTTTTGGATAGTAGCTTGAAAAGATTCTGTAGTTCAAAAACTTATGATCGAAAGGGGTTTTCAAACAGACAAATGGAAAACCCCATACATCCAGGCAAGTTATAGCAGCTTGTCATTGGAGACTTCCGCTCTTGGGTGTATCTTCTAGACAGTCTTTTTGTACAGCAGTCCCTGGGTGGTTCCTCTCATCGTATGTGGATGTCGATGATTGCACTGTCATCATGTAGTCCTCTTCTCCCGAATTGTTGCACGCATGCCATCCGCTGTGTCAGGCTATTTTGAGTAGGTTCCCCAGGAAACCACGCTGACTACGGCCACTAAACCTTTGAAACTAGCCTTAGAAGTGTGATTATGCATGCCATTTTCTGCGTCGTGTTGTCCCGTATTCCCAGATAGTCCCTGACTTCCTTTGTAGTAGTAGAATAATCTCAGTATGCATCAAGCAGGTGGTTCCTCCCCTTACTCATCTACAACAATGGTGCGGCTCCGATGTTTCCTCTGTGACTGGTGGTAGCTGATTGCAAAATAGAATCAGTATGGATGAATGTGGCAGTGTAACAATAGGTCTTTGAATATTTGTAGATCATCTTGTTTAAGTAGAGCGTTAAATTGTTTTACAAGACTTGTAAAAAAGCTATGATTCTTAGTCTTTTGTTGTTATAAATTAGTCTTGTTTTGTGGCAATTTTATAAAATTCTGTCCAAACAAAAATTTTAGTTGCGTTACGAAGCTTAATCTACTTGATCGGATGTGGAGCTTAGAAACTAATTTTCCTAATTCCGATTTTATTTCGTCTCTGTTTTAAAAGCATGAATTTACGGCGTTAATTTCTTTAACGCGATGATGGTAGTCTATACCATCAAGAGTAGTATGGTAGAAGACTCACCTATGTCACAGCCTTCTAACCCCATGACATTGCTCTCATATTCCGTATACATACTTGCGCATGCAATTTGTTTATAATACCCATGTAAAAGTATAGCTACATTAGCAATAGGGGATTGTGACCTGGATCAACAACCAATAAAACCAAATAGTATCATACTACCACGCACATGACCGTTTACGTGGGAAGTACTTAATCAGGTGCGGTGCTAGTACATACATGATGCTGGCTTGGGCACAATCTTTGGAAACAAGTGTGTAAATGCATTACAGACACAATCTTTGAATATGAATGTAGATAGATCAAAACTTGTACAGTGCTTGTAGACCGATCCCCACTGCTTGTAGACCGATCAATAGTTGCAAAGACTAATTAGGTGTCTGTTTAACTTGTCAGTATTGCAAGGGACATGGCTCCTGTATAAGGATGTATACAATTGTGTTCTCGCATGTCATTTAAACGTCAAGGGAAAATCAGATTAATTGAAGAAATGTATTCTTTTGGCGAGCCAAAAAGCTTGATTCTACATTTCTTGTCCTTCTACAAAAGTCATCGAAATATATACATTACAATATGAAAGACTATATGCTTGCCATTCCTCGAAACAATATATGGATATGAATAAGTCAAGAAATAGTGATTCAAGCTGGCGTAGCTCTCATACTAGCTTATCATACGGCAAGTACTCGGGTAATGTTACCATGAGCCTTTTAACTTAAAAATTAGAGGGTTTTTCATTTTCTTCCTATGTGTGGGTTGCAGACTTAGTAAACCTATTCTACTTATGATCAGAGTACCGGTTCGACTCCGATTCACGGGAAACTAATATTTTTTTTAATAGTTGATGAGACATAGTAGTAGAGGAAAACCAGGTTTTCAACTCACTTTGTTTTTTTTTACCCTCCAAACAAGTATAAATTATAGTCATAAATTATCCCCCACCCCACCCCCTTTTTTTCCAAAATAAAACAGGGTTTTGACTCACCCTCCCCCACCTCTTTTTTCCCCCTACTACTACTATGTAAACAGGTATTTTGTAACCAAACAAAACAACAGGTGTTGGAATGCGATAAGCTCTTTACACAGAGGTGACTAATTTGTTAGAACAGCGCATGTGTGGAATACAATTATTCTAAAGACGGCAAACGGGTTTTTACCACAAGATAACAGGATGAAAATTAAACTGTGCATTAGAATGTTTCAGTTAACAAGGTGGAAATTAAACTAGCATTAGAATGAAAATGATATTATTTTAGTTATATTATATCTTAAGTTTAGATAAAATTTTACGTTACTCATATTTTTTTGATATTTTTTTTCATACTTGCTAACCCTCATTGGTAGAATGTCTGTTAACATATTATCAATAATACGAAATTCACGTAATAAATCATCCATATTATATTTGACTCCTCGTAGGTAAGACCGGATCTGATCAAGTAGTTTCTTGTAAGTTTTAATTGATGTTAAACATCCATGCTTTTTTATCAAAAGTCTTGGTTCTACTTTTTTACACGCCGCTGTAAGTGAAACACCAATACCAGATATAATTAACAAAAAGGGATTTAACGATATCCCACTTGAAATTATACCGGAACTGGTCATTAACAATGGTAGATATATTACTCGAAGGATCTTGTTGTAGTATTTGTAACATTTTTTAACACACCAATGTTTTTTGTGATAATATTTATAGTATTGTATTAGTGCGTCCACATCCTGTTCTGAAATATCTTTTGAAATATGATTAAAATCAACTATACTTTTTTTCATTATAATATTTATTTACATAGTTATGATAAATCAGTTACAATTCCAAACACCAATGATAATCGGCTTCAACTACTGGAATTGTATCAACCAGTTCAATTGAAAATTCTTTTTCAATACCTTTTAGTAATAATATAATTACAGTTCCAGAAGACCTATTAAAATTATGTAATGAAGATGATGTGGTATATATTTTAAAATTTACAGTGCTAATCACTGACAATCTATACATACCAGTAACTTCTGCAGTGTATTTGATAGAATTATTTTGCCTCGTCCATGTACTAGACCCAGATGCAACAGTATACACAATATTTTTAATCTGTTTGTGAGGAATTTTAATCATACTCGTTTTCTCAGCAATATTAGGAATTCCACTTTTAATATCATTGAGTTCTGTGTTAATATCATTAAATTTTGTGTTAATATTAGCGAGTGTAATGCCAACATTTGATGGACTTCCAAAAAATTCATCTCTAATTTTGTTTATGTTTCTGCGAAAACTTAAAAATGTGTTTACATGACTAAGATACTCATTTTTGAGTGCTGTGATTTCATTATTGATTGAAACGTCCTGATCATTGACGTATTTTTTAGTGGCAGCATCCCCATCCTCAGTTGGGTTTCCAAGATCTGTAATCTTGTTTTGTTTCATAACAATATTCCCACTAAATACATCACCATCTTTTTTAACAAAATCATTAACTGACCTACCAGAATCTTGTATATTACCTAGATTGTTAAAAGTAACGATATTATTAGCAATCGCAGCAGTATTTCGTACAACTACATCTGACAGTTTTACATTACTCGTCTTTAATCGTCCTTCTTTGTCTTGGAAAATGACAACTTCATCTGGATCTACGCTGGCAATATTTAGTAAATTATTGATTTCATTTTTAAGCTTATCAAGAGTTGCATATTTGGATAAGTCACCTTTAAAACTTTTTGTGGATAAATCTTCTAATAGTGTTCCAAATTTTGTATAGTAGCTCATTATTTACTATCCTAGATAAAATTATCAACACTAGTTTAATATTATACAAAATGGCAAAATCGTCGATACTAAACTTTGATACAGAGAGACTAGTGAAGCATAAACATAACAATGAACTTCCTGATTGTCATTATCTTATTGTTGGGCGAAATGGATCGGGGAAAACAAATTTGCTTATGAACTTGCTTCTTGGTGATAATTTTAACTACGATAGAGTTTATATTTACACAATCAATCCACAGCAAGATAAGTATGAGTTATTAAGTGAGTATAATAACAAGCTTCGTAATGATCTTAAAGCTGGTGAAGATTTTTTTGTAATTAGGCAGCCAGAAGATCTTATTCCAGTTAATCAACTTGATGCAGATGAACATAAGATAGTAGTTTTTGATGATATTCCGCTAAACAACATGGAGATGAACAAAATAAGATCATATTTCTCACTGTCACGTAACAAACAGTGTAATTCCGTTTATCTCGCTCAAGAATTTTATAATGTTGACAGGTTTATTAGGCGAAATACGGGTTGTTTTATTTTATTTCCAGGATTGGATAATGTTGACGTTAGAAATATTGCAAGCGAGCAATGCGGTGGCGTGACAAAAGATAAGTTTATTGAACTTTACCGTAATGCTACAAAAGATAAATTTAACTTTTTCTTGTTTGATAATAAACTTAAAATAATTAATTATATGACACCGAACAATACCTTTAAACCATAAAACCACAAAATCCTTCACACAATTCCTATCATATCCCCACTACTCAACCCAATAAACTTAAGCTCCTACCCTCCTCTCTATTTCCACATACCTCCTTCAACTACCCAAAACTTAACATCTAACAATATCCACTACTCATGAAATTTCCTAAATTTAACAATCACTCTATATATCATATATAATATCTCTCAACAAATCACATCATATAATATTCTAATACCTAATCATCCCATTATTAATCTTCTATTCACTCCTTACCAAAAAACCTAAACATTTCTCTCACAAATTTTATTCTATTATAACATACTAACATTCAAATTTTCTTCAAACAAAACCCTTCATACTCACTAATAAAATATAAAAAACCCCTAAATCACAATAATACACCCCTATTCAATATCAATCAACATATCAACTATAAAAATCATTCTAAAATCTATCCAACCACTTATTCAACCAATCAACAAATCTCTCTCCCCTTATACAATACATAAACCCCTATCTCCAATACTCCCTTAAAAATTAACTATTTATTTAAATCTTCCCAAAAACAAATCACACAATATACCCCCAAAACTCCCTCCCCCTTCATTATTCCCTCAAACAACACATCATAAATTACTAAAATAAAACACACTACCTTACTATTCCATAACTATATTCCTATCACATCCTAAATCCACAATAAACCTCATCTTTCCCACCCAAATCTCCACTCCAAACTTCCATTTTCTCACAAAATACCCCATCACACAAAACATTCAAATCACCCCAAAACACTATATTTAATCTCTCAATCTACAAAATAAACACAAAACTCAACTAATTCCCCCACATCCCAATTCAAAAAAATACATATATAACACAGCCCCCATCATAAACTATACCATTCAAAACAATCAAAACCACAACCCCCCCCCACCAAAAATCCTTTAATCCGAAATACTAACCCATCACATCCTCTATTAACCCACAATCAAACGTTTTATTTTTAAACAAAATAAAACTCAAACCACAAACCAATCTCAAAATTAAAACCACATCCAAAAAAAAATCCACAACATCACCACTATGAAAAGACTTCTTTTCACAACATTAATTAATCCATCAAACAATACACACTTGCACATCTAATACAAATTACCATTAAACTGCCCTCCAACTATACTGAAGTACCAAAATATATAAATTCTACAATGTCTTTGAATATTAACATCAAAAAGTTAGCCAAAAGTTAAAACTAAAAATTATTAAAGTAATACGCAGGTATACTACTATTGTCCAATACTCATAACAATTTATCTCATTACTCATATAACCAGTTGATGAATCACTAACTCACAGTACAATTGCCTTGCAGTTGCGTCACGTTTCACATCCAGCGCACACTCACTGCCTTACCTCGTCTCCACGCCATGAGTTGTAACTTAATTATTTAATCGCTCGCTAGAACGCAAAAGTAAAATTATGGAACATCAAATAACTATAATGAACTCAAAAGACAAAAGTTTATCGATAAGCGCTCTTCTCTATGTAGGAGGATTTTTAGGAAAATATAATCATCAAGTCTACGCTAACCACCAATATTCCCAGGAATGCCGCGTAAAGTTGCTCCTCCTCCTATGCTCATTTGGCGGGTAAAGCTATTTGTAAAATGCGCGGATGCATTGCACCTTGGGCTCCCGACGCGCGCGCGCGCTCATCTAAACACTCTTATAAATTTAAAAGGAGACCTCACGACTGAATTGAAATAAAAAATTCGCCTCTCGCAGCACTCGAAATGCACTCCAACAAAAAAGACAATTACATCTAATAAAGCTCATGCTCGTCACAACAACAAAAAATCTCTTATCACCACACAGGGCGATGCAGCATCATATCCAAACCTCTATTACTATCTAAATGTAAAAACACGCACGCCGCACAATCTACAAATAATATTTTTCCCTCGTTCATAAACAAAAATGTTGCTTACATCTTTATCTCGACCTGTAATGCATAACATTATGATTGACCTCACCGACTGTGATCAGATTCAGAGTTTGTCTTTGAGGTACCTTCGATGAAAATTCTAAACGCAATCTAATTAATACTGGTATTAGAACCATCACCAGAGACGATAGCTGTATTTACTGCACATATAACGCGCTATGCTTTGAAGTACGTGGTCCAGATCTACCTGACTAGTAGCCAATACACCTGCTGCATTTGACACGTTAGGAAAGAGTACTGCCTTTAAAAAAAACGGGCTCCGTTGATTTTTTCAAACGTGATACGATAATTCAACGGCAACACTATCAAATGTAGAAGACTTATTCAAGTCATGTTACCAAGATTGCACTTTACATAATCTTTAATATCATTATTCATTTTTCCGCGATACTGAGTTCAATGCAACCTAAATATGCTGTGCTTTAATAAGGATATTTACTTGGACGGGTTCTTAGGCTGAATCAAACACCGAATTTATCTAATTAGAGAAGGTCGTTCTTAAC
Organism: Potamilus streckersoni; assembly: GCA_016746295.1. NCBI lineage: Eukaryota > Metazoa > Mollusca > Bivalvia > Unionida > Unionidae > Potamilus > Potamilus streckersoni. The sequence goes on along the minus strand of JAEAOA010002340.1, from coordinate 1,468,747 downwards.
TAGGAGTACAAGCAGTATGAAACTATATAATTGCTAGCAGAACATTATCATTGCTATGCCTGCCTGCAGATATATTGTCGTACTATGAGTGCATGACTGCTAATGCCTAAGTAGACAGCCCGTGAGCGCACTTTAGACAAGCATTTACTATTTCAATTTACGCACAGGCGCAGTGGCGGTACTGATAAGATAATTTATTACATTATCACACTTGGACACGTGAGAATACGTCTATCTACGACTGCCTGCACGCGTCGGCACGCTCTCGCAGCTCTCGAATAACTTGCAGAGGCAACGTCATCACACTTTAAGTAAGACAAATTTACTGCTTTTTTGACGTCATGAACAAGTTTACGTGAGAGTAAAAAATACTTTATTTTACGATACGAGCAGACACCCAACGTACGCTTGATAGATCTGCGAGGGGTGCTGTAACAAGTTTATATAATCATAAACTGTTAGTCGGACTGCCATCGTCATAACACCCATCAATCATCAAATATGAGCAGTCTCGCTATCTCTGATCGCGCACGCACTCGAATAAGCATAAGAACACAGAATGTTTATCGTGCTATACAGCCAGCTTATAGCGATTACACAGACACGCACCGGTTCCACAATACATACTGCAATAACAGGCAGGGTACACCCCCACAGCGAACAACTGCCGAGAATATCCTTAGTCGTAATCCTTCCAACACGCAAGCACCTAGAGCGTAACAACAACCAATCCCAATAAAAAAATGCTAATTATTGACCCAACGTGACCTGTAAGACGAACTATACAACTAGATTAAAGCGACTGTAGCAATATTCCGTACGAGCGATCTGCGTGCACCAATTTTTTAGATGCATCCGCTTAATAACAAATCAGTTTCGTCCGTACAATGTACCTGCTTGTCGCCCACTTGACAAAAATATAGATGTTGAAGAGGAAAACAGCACTCTCAGCTCGCAGCAGGCTGTACGTACAGCTTACCCTATATCTCATCCATTTCTGAAAGCTTAAGTAGCATAATGAGCGCGCAGCCTGTGACAGCACAAGCCCGGATATAAGGCCATTACACCTGGACATCTTGGAGCATGTCTCCATGTACGCCGCCCGTTGGCACCGATCTCTGACGCGTCTGTTATTTACCGATGATAGACTCTCCTATCACAGTAGATTCTCTTGGCCACCGGTATAAATTAAGTTCACGTTTTTTAATCATACACAGGTGCTTCTACCGCTAACTCTCGTCGCCGCAAAAGGTCCACTTGTAAAGAAGTGTATTTGACTGATGGTCAGGTCAAAAAATTAGTAGCTGCTATTGCAAAGCGAGAACAGGTATCATTAAAAATCAATCCTAATATTTCTGATGGTGTTTTAACAAAATTAATGCTAACAAAAAATCAAGTAAAAAAGTATGATCGTAAAAAAACTTTTGTTTTAAATTTGAGTGCTGCACAAATGACAGCGATGTCAAAAGAAGGTGGTTTTCTTGGTCCAGCATTATCAGTATTAGCTAGTACAATAATACCTAAACTTTTGCCAGTGTTGGGAACATTAGGAATAGCAGCAGCGTCTGGAGCAATATCTGGTGCAACGGAGAAAGCAGTCAAAGGTAATGGTATCATTCGTGGAAGTGGAATAAAAAAATTGTAAATTTTATGTAAATAATATATTATAATGCCACAAAAGAAAAAGAAATCACCAACAACAAAAAAAAAGAAAACAACAAAAACAAAATCACCAACACCAAAGTGCAAATGCATATGCAATCAAACAAAACAAGGAGGAATTATTCCGTTCGCTCCACTTTTGGCGGGACTAGCGGGAAGTCTGCTGCCAAATCTTTTAGGAATCGGACGTGGTCTAACATTACCAGGAACTCGTCGACCCCGTTGAGTAATTTTGATATCATTGATAAGTTAAAAGCAGTTCCTGGATTTCACGGAGTTTATTCTAAAGATGAGCTCTCAGCAATAAAATCACCATCTGCTGTAAGTTCATGTGTTAATAATATACAAGATTTCAATGACGGATCCGGCAAACATTGGGTAGCAGTTTATAATAATAATTATTTCGACTCGTTTGGACTTCCTCCAAGCGATGTAATAAAAAAGTATATGAACAAAAAAATTAAAAAGGTGTATTATTCGTCAAATCAACTCCAACCTGTTGGAACGTCTGCTTGCGGATATTATTGTATTATGTTTATCCGACAGATGAGCAGAAATCTTAACTTTTTAAAATTTATTTTACAGTTTGATAAGCAACCTTCTCACGCTAATGATGAGATAGCAATTAATTTTATCTAAACTTACAAGTATAATAATGTCAACATACTGTCTCAAGTGTAAAACTAAAACAGAAAATATTAATGAAACAACAGAAAAAACAAAAAACAACAGGATAATATTAAAAAGTATTTGTGCAATCTGTGGAAAAAGAAAAAATACATTTTTAAAGAAAACGTCCCCAGCGATAGTATCTCCAGCGACGTCGCTAGGATCTGGTTATCCTAATATTATTTTAGTCGACGACTAAAAATATAGAATGATATGCAACTGTGATTCTGACAGAGATTTGTGTATTGAGCAAAATAAAATTGTCGCATACTGTCAATGTTGTAACAACAGAGAAATAATAGGGTCAGGTATAGATATACATAAACTAATTGGAAAATTACCAAAACCAAAAGGCGGTTGGACATTGCCAGGGCATCGGTATACTGGTCCATGGAATCCGCTACATCAACAACTAGATGAAAACGACAATCCATTGCCAGGACAAGAGCCTTACAATCAAGTGGATGCAATAGCAATGCGTCATGATATCTGTTATCGTGATCATGAAAACTCAAAATTAGATTGTGATAAAGTAATGTTAGACGAATTACGTGATATGAAGCCAACAAATCTACGAGAACGTTTTGATAGAAAATTTGTTCAGGGAATAATTGGAGCAAAATATAAACTTGGACTCGGAGAGTCTCGTCAATCACCTCACGATCGGGGAAATAAAGTATACGATGATCTTGCAGTCGAACTACACAGACCTAAAAAAAAAGTTCCAACGACGTAAAGTTGTCGCTAATGGTGTAGATGATATCTGGGCAATAGATTTGGTGGATGTATCCAATCTAGCTCAGTTTAACGTTGGCGCTGATGGCGCTCCAAAAAGGTATTTGTTTAATGTTATAGACGTTTTTAGCAAATACGCTTTCAGTGTACCTGTTTCAGATAAGACAGGAACTTCAATGACCGATGCGCTAAAGCAGATAATAACGAGTAGAGAAAGAAAACCAAACAAAATCTGGACTGATCACGGATCTGAGTTTTTTAACAAAAAGTTTGAACAGTTTCTAGAACAAAATAATATAAAAAGGTATGTTACAGGAAACGAGGGTAAAAGCGTTGTTGTCGAGAGATTTAATCGCACGCTAAACGAGAAAATACACAAACATATGACAGCTAAAAACACCAACAGGTACATCGATGACCTTTCTCAAATCGTAAGCGAATATAATAACACGAAACATCGAACCATCAAAATGACACCTAAAAAAGCTGTTAAAAATCCAATATTAGCAAATGAAAACATGTACCGCAGACATAAATTTAAGGTTGGTGATAAAGTTAGAATTTCTTTGATGAAAAAGGTATTTGCAAAAGGATTTACTCCGAACTGGAGCGAAGAAGTATTTGTGGTTGATAAGGTACTTTTAACATTACCTGTAACATATGTTTTAAAAGATCTGGCAGGGGAACCGATTGTAGGTAGTTTTTATGAACAAGAACTACAGAAAACTGAGCAGGATGTTTTTGTTATCGAGAAAGTGATTAGAAAAAAAGGGGATAAAAGTTTAGTCAAATGGCGTGGGTATAGTGATAAATTTAACAGTTGGATCCCAACCAAGCAGATTATGATATAATGCTATTATAAATTAACTCATATTTTTGTTTGACAGATTTACATTTTACTGGTTTACATAATGATATTAGATACTGCTTACGATCGTTAGAGATCGTCATTAGATTAAAAATCTTGACAAATATGAAATCGAATTTGATATTTTTCTGTCGGCCTGGGATCTTGATATTTAAAAAAGGTTTGATTAACTGCCAGAACAGTTGTTGTTCGGCAACGGTAAAATTAAATTTAATTATTTGCTTAGCAATGTGATACTTGACATTATACCGTTTAGTTGTTGATCTGCTGTAATTAGATCTGTCAGCAACAGTGACTATTTCACCATCATCATCAGATTCATTGTTATACAAAATATCATCTTCACTATAACCAACAGATTTGTCTACGAAATCTTTGGAAAATGTAATACTATGCGTGACCTCATCACTGACGACCTTATCGCTGACGACCTTATCACTAGTATCTTCTTCGTAGAGTTCAGCGAGTCGTTTCATCAAGTCCATTATTATAATATATTTTTATCTAATTTATTATTATAAGATGACTGATGAGATAAAATATCACCAAAAAGTTAATATAGTAAATTATAACGAACTAGCCGAAGCGGTAAGAAAATGTGTGTTGGGTTATAGTGTTGATGTTATTGTAATGCAAGGTGATTCTCATAAAATATTACTAACAGAAGCAGAAAAAGATAAAATTAATGAAAATGTAGTAACAACGTTAAAATTTAATCACGATGATATCATAGCATTTGCTCATCATTGCTTGACTAAAACCGAGCTATCAAATATCATATCTAAAACCAATCCTAGCATCGTATTCTCTTGAAAAAGTTGACTTTGTTGCTCCATCAGCTATAATTTTTACGACTGCGGGATTTATCTTATAATATTTCGCCGCAGCTGAAATCGATTTGAATTCGATCTCCTCATCCGTTTCGAGGTTTTTTGAAATAACAGGTTTTATTGGGCATCTAAAATTAATACCATTACTATTTTTTCCTTTTCTCACATTTTCCTGTTGCGTTACTATCTCCAGATTTTCCAATCGATTATCAGTTTGTATATTATTGATGTGATTAATAACAAGACCATTGGGTATAGATCCATTGAACACCTCATAAACAAACCTATGACCAAGATAACGAACTTGATTTGTTGATGTTCCTCTAACAGTTACCCTGATATATCCCATATTGCTAATAGTACTAAGAACTTTTTTAGTTTTTCTATTTCTAATAATACCGCGATCGTTAGCCTCATATAAATCAAATACTGGGTGCGGCTGAAACTCATCTTGTAAGGATAAATTTTCAATATTATCATCAGTGACTTTACCATTATAATGATATACACGCTGTCCCTCTGGAATATCATCGCAAAACAACGTGTAAATAAAATCTTTTCTAAACATTGTAATCCTCTCGGCATTATCTCCCTTTACACTAATATTATAACCCGTTGACGTTAATTTGCCAACAGGTATTCTAGTTTTAATGTTAATAACCGAACCAATTACATTTCCAGCGTATAAGTTATACTTTGGGTGAATTTGATAAATCTCTTGCTCACGTGCGCTTGTCAGATTTACTGTCATTATATTATAGGTAATATTTTTTATCTCTAATTGATTTTTAGCGCATGCGCAGTGTGAGATAAAGTTATATTTTGGGTGAACTTGATATGTTTCTTGCTCACATGTGTTTGTTAGATTTGCTGTCATTATATTATAGGTGATATTTTTTATCTCTAATTGATTTTTAGCGCATGCGCAGTGTGAGGTAAAGTTATGTTTTGGGTGAACTTGATATGCTTCTTGCTCACATGTGTTTGTTAGATTTGCTGTCATTATATTATAGGAGATATTTTTTATCTCTAATTGATTTTTAGCGCATGCGCAGTGTGAAAAAATTATCAATTAGATATTACATTATAGTATAATAATGTTAAAATTGCGTGATATAGCTAAGAGAAGCTTTATGGGAGAACCTAATAAAATAGCGACTGCTTTTGCAGGTTTTGTTAATAGTTATCAGTTTGATAATCAAATTGTTTTAGTAAATTTTACTGCAACTAATCTTTACCACCTATTACAGACAATTGTAAAACGTGAGCTCGAAAAACACAAAAGTATCAGATTATTTGTGCAATATCATGTTATATTTAATATTTGTTGTTATTTTTACTTATTTTAAATGTGTGATAACATTTTAAATAAATTATTAAAAATATTTCTAAAAATTATTTGCAACACAAATATAATGATTTATAAATAATTATTAATTTTAATAAAATCTGCATAGTGCCAAGGAAAACATTTTCCAATTGAAAAATAAATTATCATAAAATTTTGTCCAATTAATTTCTTTTTTTTGTTAATCTTTTTAATGACTAAATTTGGTTAAAAGTGTGACTTGCAATAAAACTGATTTTTCTGTGCAAAAATAAAATTTTTTCTTTGTTTCAAAATTAAATTTCATATCTAAGTTACAAAATCATTAATTTTAAATTTTGATAAATTTTTTCAATTTGATTTATATGGTACATAATTTGTAATTGAATATTTGAAATTATAAATAAATTTTTAATTAAAAATTATAGCCATCATAAATTTTGCATTAAAAAAATTTATTTTAATTATTTATAATAAATAAGAATTTAAAATATATATAAAATTATTATGCAATATTATGCCCTATTAAATTTTCAATAGTATCCTGAATTATAGTAGTTGTAGTTTTAAATAGTAGTAGTAGTAAATATTAAAATTTAGTAGTAAAAATATTATTTAAAAAATGTTAATAATTATATATTTTTTAAATAATATTAATAATAATTTAATAAACTAATAATAATTAATAATAATAATAATAAAATAATAATATATATAATAATAATATATAATAATAATAATAATATAATAATTATAATAAAATAACAATTTTAGTCCAATAGCTGATATATTTAATTACATACCTGTTTGGCAAAAACTAGTGATGACAAATGATGATTAATCATCAAAAGGATGTGCCATTAGGGAGTATTTCATTTTGTTCCATTATAGAACTGGAAAAAGAGTGTATTTTTTTTTTTTTTACTTCCCTTTGATATTTGTCGATTTCGAAATCCTGGACATTTAAGCTTTAATCGTTCCTGTACCACTTGACGGAAGCTTTTCAAACATAAGTTCAAGGGTTATCATATTCAATAAAATGTTCTCTGCAAGTGTTCCTTTATCCTTGTTTTTATTTATTAAAGTTATTTAAGCTATAATACTAACATTGGAAATAATGAAAAATTTTCATTTTTTCGATATACCTAAATATTGTACCTCAAATTTTTATTTTGATTTAGCTATTTGACTTGTTTTTTTGCAAGAAAATTATTTGCTAAATTTGTCAGTTTTGTCATTACCAAAATGAGTTTATATATGTTTAGGTAAATTTATTTTAAAATTTTACATTTTTAACAATGTGAAGTCAATATTTATATTTTCAAAATTATTATGCAATATTAATAATCATAATAATAATAATAAATAATAATAATATATAATATAATATATAATAATATAATATAATAATAATAATATAATAATATTAATAATAATAATTATTAAAATATAATAATAATATATAATAATATATAAAATAATTAATATAATAATAATGATATAGAAATAATACCTATTATTTGATATAGGCAAATATGTAGTGATAATCAAATGCACAATTAATCATCATTGACCCCAGGATGTGCCATTTGTGAGTTTCATATTTCTGTTCATTTATACCTGAATGGAAAAATAAAAGTATTTTAATTTTTTTTACTTTATTGTTAATTTGTTATTCAATCCTAATCCTGGAAATGCTTAAATCGTTCCTTACCAAATTTTTGACGGAAGCTTTTCAGACTATAATTCAAGGGAAATAAATTCAATAAAATGTTTCGGCAAGTGTTCCTTTATTTCTTTTCTTTTATGTAGTTATTAAGCTATTTACTAACAGGAGAATCATGAAATGATTTGTGATTGATTTGTCAAATATGCATTGATTTTGTGACAATTCTTTCTTAATTTACCTTTTTGATGTAAGTTATAATTTTTTGTTAATTTGAAAAATTAATTTGCTAAATGTAGTCTTTAAATATTTGCAAAAAATGAACTAGTATCATGTAATTATGTAGTTAATATTTATATTCAATTTTTAATATCAAAATGTGAGATAAAATGTTATTATAATAATTAAATACATAATAATTAATAATAATAATTTTAAATTAATAATAATAAATATTCATAATTAATAATAATATAATAAATATATAATAATTTTTTAAATAATGACTTATATAATAATTGTTAATAATAATAATAATAATATATTTAATATTTTTAATGATATATATGATATAGAAATACATACTGTTGGCACATATATGATTTTGTGCATCTAATTATATATATATGATGTGCCATAATGGAGTATATTTCTGATCCAGTTAGTAGAATGTAAAAGAGTATTTCTTTTTTTTTTTACTTTTTATAATTATAATTCAAGCACAATTAAATTTTAACATTGATCATCCTGATGACAAGGATATAAAATTAGCGATATACATAGAGGATCATTGCAAATATTGTATTTGATATGCAATCAATTCGAAATTCATGTGAATAAGTTCCATATTTAATTGTTTTACTTGCATTTTTGACATTTACTTGTGCTAATTATAATCTCATTTTGGGATAAAAAATTTGTTGAATGGTTAAAATTTAAATTCATTAAATAAAGAGATTATTACGGATTTAAATTTGCATCTAAATTTCAAATTGTGCAAAATAGATGCTTGCAAAAACTCATTTTTAAATCATATCAGATATTTTAAATTGAAACCTTGGATTAGATAAATAGCACGATTTCCGGCTAATACAATTTAATATAATATATACATGATTAATCACATTTTATTAGGTAAAGAATTCTAGAATTATATATAATAAAAAATAACTAAGATGAAATTTAATTTATGCAATTATTAATAAATTATATACAAATTTTTATACACTTTTAAATAATAAAGTTAATAACATTTTAAGGAATTTATTTTATACTAATGTTATATTTCATTCATTCAAATCTGTTCTTGATAAACAATAATGAATGTTTTAGTTCATAACAAAAATTGTGAATATCCAAAAAAAAAATTAACGTGAATACTGATATAGTAGATTAAAAAAAATCGAATTGTGGCTTCATTATCGAAAAAATCATGGTTAATCGGTATACTCAAGATTTGTATACTGTTCTTTTTATAATTATTTATGTATCATATATAAATTTAAAATATCCATATTCATTTCCTTAAATTGGCTAATATAATATTGTAGATTAAAATTCCCCAAAAAAATTGGACTGCCCCGAATAGAAACATTATATATATACCCCCAGAATTGATTGCATTGCTTTTGACACGACTCAAATATAAAAGTGGACCGGATTAGTAATTTGTCAGGTAGACCCATTCCAATTAATATGAATACTAGCGGTCTTGTCTAAGTTTTTGCGAATTATTTCGATGACATTTATATTTTTTGATTCATCAATATGGATAGTTCAGGGTTAAAATATCACTTTATTTAAGTACTACTAATGCGGAGAAAACGGATTTTACCCATGCTCTCTAATCTCGTAGTGTAAAATTATATTAGGAATGTTTATTCATTTGTAGCAAACTTGGAATGTTCAAGTGGTATATAGTAATAATAAAAAATAATAGCATTTTAAAGATTGAAAATGCATTAATCTTTAGTAACTTTTTATTTAAATATAAAAATTGGAAAATAGCTGGAAATAATCATATTCAATTTAAAAATAATAATTATTTGAACTTCAATTTGCATTAATAATGAAAATATTTTTAAAATGAATGTTAGTATTAAAACAGTGTTAAAATACAAATTAATTTTATTTCATAAATTGGTAAAATATTTCATTTTTTCATCAAAATGCAATAATATATTATTATATATATATATATATATATATATATATATATATATATATATATATATATATATATATATAATATATATATATATAAAATATATATATAATATATATATATGTAATTTATGTGTAATATTGTGTTTATGTATATATTTGGCTATTATTATTAATATTATAATATTTCATTGATATATATGCTTATTAATATAATATTAAAAAATCAAATTGAAATAAGTAAGTTTTATGCAAATTATTTATGTATTTTATTATTTTGTAAAATGCAAATCCGAAATAAATTTAATACAAAAATAAAATTAATGCATAATATAAGCCTGATATGGTATAAAACATCCATCTATTTTGTGCAGGAATTCACAAGGTTTGAATCTGACTCATTGATTATTTTTAAGATAAAAAGTATTATTTAAAAAATGGAACAAGAAATAATAATCTGGATAGATTTGATGCCATGAATGTGGCACTATGCCTCAGTTATAAACATTTTAATAATTGATATAAATTTTATAATCCATAATCGAATGTTTGAAATATATAAGTTACGTTAAAAAATTAAATCACATACACACTATACAACATTCAAAACATTTGAAAAAATTTATGCATTATGGTAATAACATTGGATGATGATCATTGTTGATAGTTTGTAGTTATAGTAGTTTAGTATATAGTAGTAATATTGTAATAATAATAAAATTTTAATAATATATAATAATAATTTTAATAATAATAATAATAATAATATATTTATAATAATAATATAATATAATAAATAATACATAATAAATAATAATAATAATAATAATATATATATATTATAATAATATATAAATTAATATTAAAATAAAATAATAATAACAATTTTAGTATTCAATATGATATAAAATACATATTGTTGGCACAAACTATGATGGATTGATATCTAATTCAAGATAAGTTAATGCATAACTTGCCATATTTTATAAATTTCTGTTCATTAGTAGAACTTGAAAAAGGTATTTCTTTTTATTTTACAAATTTTTACTTCATTTGATATTTAGATCGATTCAGAAAAATCCTGGACTTTGGATTAAAAATCGTTTACATTGTAAAATATACACACCTTGACGGAAATTAACAATTTAACTAACTTGAGGATTTAATTATCATAATATTTGCAATAAAATTTTGTTTCTAATGTTTGTTAGAATTTCCTTTATCATTTTCTAAATTAATATTAACAGTTTATGCATTACAAATTTTACTAACAGAGTTTTAATGTGATCTTTGATTAAATCATTTAATTTTATGAATTTGATTATAAATGCAATATTGTTATTTTTGATTGTAAGCTTAAGACTTTCAAATTAAATTTGCATACATAATTAAATTATTATTTTGCAGCAAATTTTTATTCAATATATGTAGATAACATTTTTTTTATATTAATTCATTTTAAATTATTTATAAACATTACAAATTATTGCTAATTCATAATATAAAATATATTTTGTAACAATAATAATAATAATAATTCATAATAATAAAAATAATATAATAATAATAATAATAATAATAATAATTGAATAATATAATAATAATAATAATAATATTATAATATAATATAATAATAATAATAAATAATTATAATTAATTTAGTTTAAATTTGATGAATATTGTAGATATAGAAATGTATACACTGTTACTAGTTTCATAATTAGTAATTTGCAAATGCATCTAAATCATTTATATGATGTGCCATATAGAGTTTATTGATAAATACAATTATTAGTTTTAGAACTGAAAAAAATGATTTTTTTTTTATTTTTACTTCCCGTTTGTTTATTTAATTTTTTTGAATTTGGACATCGCAAAATAAAACGTTTACACTTTGACAATTTTCAAACTAATTAAAACGATATTAATATAATGTTTTTTGAGCAAGTGTTCAATAGATCTTTTTTTTCAAACATTTTTTTACATATGGTAATGTTTATTAATTATACTTTATTTACTAACAAGGAGTGAATATATTGAAATATTATCTGATTTTCATTTGCTTTCACGATTATGAATTTTTTTTTTTAATTTTTGATGTTATGCCATGTTATTGACAATGACGTAATTAATTTGAAAAATAATTTGCTAAATGTTCAAATGTTTTTCAGCACAAAATTGATAATTATATTAAATATTTATAATGTTATTTTATATTTTATATAATCGAAAAAAATGTGAATGTTTTTTACAAATTATTCATTTAAAATATATTTATAATAATAATAAAATAATAAATTTTATAATAATAATAATAATAATATAATTTCATATAATATAATAATAATAATTTTATACAATAATACATAATAAAATGTTTTAAATAATATATAATAATAATAATTTAATTTATGAAAATAATTATATATTGGATATTAATAAATTTTAAGAATAATATTGTTGTTAAATGTGATTATTAATTTATCAAATTTTTTATTGCCATATGGAGTATATTTTTTTCAAGTATTTAAACATGGAATTTTTAAAGTTTTCTTTTTATTTTTTACTTTTTATCATAATTTTATAATTAAGCACAAATTTGAACATTGAATGCATTTGACATGGATTTTTAGCGATGATAGTAGGATCAGCACGTATGTTAGATATTGATTATGATCGATTCTGCGGCATATTCCATAAAATTTTTTTACAAATATTTTTACATCCACTTTGTGCTAATGTTAAATCTATTTTTTATTCTTTTTTTGCATTTTATTTTGTTGAATGGTTAAACCATTTTCAAATAAAGAGATTATTACGGATCTTTGCCTCTAAATTAAATTTTACAAATCCCTGCTCCTAAAAAACTCAGTTTAAATCATATTAATGATATTTATAAAATTGAAACCTGTTGGAGTAGATAAATGCACGATTTCCGGCTAAACAATTTATATACACTAATCAATGATTAGGTAACAATTAATTGTATATTAATATTAATATTTTATAATTAATATTAAATAATTAGTGACACCTTGACTAAATACGATATTTAAAATTTCAATTAAATATAATTTACTTATTTTTTAACCTTCAAAAAAAGTAAAATTTATTAATAATTTTTATTAATTGAGTTATATTCCTACCTTTCTATTTCATTTATATCCTTGCTCTTGATAAAATTACGAATATTTCCTTCAGTCAAAAAAAAATTGTTGAATATCCAGAAAAAAGTACCTGATATTTCACTGAATAGTATAATTAAAAAAACCGAAAATGTAAAAATTTGATAGCATTGAAGAAACATGGTTTCGGTATACTCCAATTATTTGTCGACTTTTTTTTATCAATTAATGTGTCAATATAAATTTTAAATATCCAGAAAAAGATCCTTCTAATGGCGTTGTAGATTAAAAAATTCCCCTAACAAAAATTTGGACTAATACTTAGAAACAGGATATATATATATGAATTGATTGATTGTTGATTTTTGACATATCGACTTAAAAAGTATGACAATTGAATTAAGTAAAATTGTCAGAATGCCCATTGTCATTTTTGTTCCAATCACTAGAAATTAGCTAAAATTAATGATGTCTTTTTCAAATTAATCAGAATAAGATTTTCTATTAATATTATATTTCATATAAAAAATTTATAGTAATAATGTTGTTAATTGTAGTTAAAAAATTGCAATTAAATCGGCTTAGATTTATACTAATAATGCTGGAGAAAATTTACATTTACAAAAGTTCTAATTCGTATAATATATTTTTATTATTAGGAATGTTTATATTCCGTAGCATTACTTGGAATGTTCGTGGTATGTAATGTAATAAATAATTGCGGAAAATTGAGAAAATTGCAGATTTTATAAAAATTTTTACCACTTTTGTATCATAAAAAATTAAAAAAGTGGATATAATTTTTTATTTTATTAAAATAAAATAAATAAATACTTATTTTTGAACTTAGCATATTAATAATTACAAAAATGTATAAATAATGATATATTCATACTTGTTTATATAATGGCATATATATTAAATAATTATTTTATTTATGACATATATATTAATACATATATATATATATATATATATATATATATATATATATATATATATATATATATATATATATATATATATATATATATAAATATAATATATAATCATATATGCGATATATACAACCCTCTCAAGCGTACTGGATCCACCAAGGGATCACGTATATATGTCAGGGATTATATTAAAAATATGCAATATAATGACGACGAAACTGACGAACAGTACGAAACTAACTAACTAGCCTAAGCGCTTTCGACTCTTAATGAGTCTTTTTCAAAGGCAAATACAAAACATAGTTACGACAAACAAATAAACACAAAAACGTTGTGTTTGTAAACCTCTACATATCTATCTTCACATGTGCTAAAAACTATAAATACAACCAGCTTGTATAGACTAGTTGCGGAAACTGAAAACGTTGTATAATTCCCTAAAAGTCTACAAGCCAAAGCGACATCTATTTTTTTTACTTTTTGTACATATGTAACGCAGATTATATCCCGGATATTTGGTTCTATACCGGTTATTCTTATAGTAAAAATTGAAGGATAATAAGAATTTAGAAAATGTTAAATTCTACTAGTGCATAGTTTTCATTTTTAGTCTTCTTGGTTTAGACCGCTTGGTTCAATGTTCTAAGGCGGCGTATCCAGTATGATTCCTTTTCCTTCCTGGTTTCGGAACTCCAGCTGTGGTTGTTGCAATAGCGATAAGTATTATATCACTGAAAGTGTGGCCAGGGGAGGAGAAGTGTTCTGCGACCGGGCTTCTGTACAGCTTTTTTTCATCCAATCAGATCTATGATGAAGGGTTTATCCTTATGTGTAGCTTTTTTGTTTCTCCCACGTACTGAAGGCCACAGATCTTACATGTGATGAGATAAATCATCACATTCTCTGTTTTGCACGTTTTGTTTGGACCATGTATGTTTAGTTTTTCTTTTAGTCACTGTGCTAGTGTGAATGTCTTGGTCTCTATCATATGTTGATGTTGACAGGTTTTTGCATCTTTTATCGCCACAGGGTCCAGATTGACTAGGTTGGTTTTTGACTAGCGATTGTTGTTAGCTTGGCCCTGACTAGGATGTCCTTTAGGTTTTTTGGTCTCCGGTAAGCTACTACAGGTTTGTTCGGAAGTATTAGGTTTAGTAGTATGTCTGACGATTGCACGGTTGGCCAGTGGTTTGCGATGATTTTACCTACTTTGGGATTGTCTGGGTGATAGGTCAGAATAAAATGGTATCCTATCAAATTTTTTTTGTCCATATCTGTCCATATATGTAGTAGGTCATCACGGTTTGTTTGTTTGGCCCTTTGGATTGCCTCCGCAATCAGGTCTTTGTCGTAGCCTCGGTAAATTAAATGTGTTTAGCCAGCTCTTCAGACCTTTCTAGGAATTTCATCGTCGGAGCAAAAATCTGCGTATCCTCAGTGCCTGGCTATATGGAATGTTCTTAATGCAGTGTTTTGGATGACAGCTGGTTGGGAGAAGATACTGGTGTTTGTCGGTTGGTTTCGAGTTTCGATGTCTGTGTGTAATTTGTTTTCCCACCAGTCTGGTTGTTGTGTCCAGGAAAAAATGGTTTGAGTTGGAAATTTTGCTGCCGTGAATTTTATTGAAGGATGGAAGTTGTTTGCCTTTGAATGAAATGAAGTCATCCAGACTTTCTCTTCCATACTGCCACTTCATTTCTATATCATCGATAAAGCGTACCCACTGGTATGGTGTACGCTCAACCGATGCTAAGAGCTTTCCCTCAAGTTTTCCCATGAAAATGTTAGCATACGAAGGGGCCATTTTAGTACCCATTGCAGTTCCATTGATTTGTAGGTAGTTTTCTTCATTATTTTTAAATTCAAAGTTGTTTTTTTTAGGACAAGCTCAGAGTTGATTGGATTAAAGTGTGTGGTGGATTGTTTTTATATTTCTTTTTTCCCATGCTTCGCTACATGCCTGTAACCCTTCGTTGTGCGGTATGTTGGTGTGTAAAATGTGACGTCTAAGGAAGCAAGTAATGTATCTGGCAGTAATAATTTATTCACTAGCTTTGCTTTTTATAGATAATCTGTCGTGTCTTGAAGATATGATGGTAATTTGTGGACATGTGTCTCATAAAATGATCTAAATATTCTGATATAATCATCTTTGGTGGGGTGCCCGTTACCTGAGATTATAGGTCTGCCAGGGTTTCCTTGTTTGTGGATTTTGGGTATTTGAAGATAATATCTACCTGCTCTTGGGTTTTTGGGCAATAGTTTTGTTTTTGTTTGCTGGTCTATGTGTCCGCTTTGGTACGCCTCGTCAATAAACATAGTGATGATTTTTTTTTTTTACAGCGTTGGATCATGGTCAATTTTTGGTAGAACCTAGCGTCACTTAGTTGTCTACTTGCTTCACTAATGTAGTCTTCCTATTCATAACGACAACAGCGGAACCCTTATCTGCAGGCTTAATTATTATGTAAATATTTCTGCTTTTCAGTGAGTGCAGGGCATCTGTTTAATTCTTTTGTCAAATTAGAATATTTGTTTTATGGTTTGAAATATGTCTGGAAATATTTTCGATTTCAACCGAGTTGATAAAGGCTTCCAGATTCGGAATTGAACTTTTTGGTGGGGTCCAGTTACTTTTCTTTCTAAATGTGGGTTGGCCGCAGCTTATAATTTCCAATGATTTGATTGGTGGGTGCAATTTAAAAATGGGCTTTGAGTTATTAGTCGGCGGATGAATTCTATTCTTGGTGTCATTCTTAAGCTTCCCTTGTCGTATGTTTTAGGACGGGGACAGAAACTCAAACCTTTCGATTATAAGTTTTATTTCTGCATCAGTAAGTTCTAAATTGGAGATGTTGATTTTACTACTGTGTTAGTAACAGTTGCATTAGTGTTTTTACAGAGTGCTTGCGAATTTGCGATCTTCTTTGGCGGCGATTTTTTTTCTTCTTACGGTTGTTTTTGGAAGAAAGAAATTTAAAAATTGAAGTTTCTTCATTCAGTTTAATTTTGTAGTCTTTTGACTTCTAAAATTTTCTCTCTCTTGACTTTGTATAGTTTCGAAGATTTTTTTTTCATTTTATTTAATTTATAAGTAAAATTTTTCAATTATTCAATTTCTTCTGTTGAGACGGAATTGATGATGTTTTAGTTCTTCAATGGTTGCTGATTTGGCTTAGATATTGATGATTTACGTTTTTACTAAGTAGGGCTGTGAGTTTTACATGGATGTTTTGAGTTATTTTATTAAATCATTTTTGAATCATATGTTTGAACTTTAAATTGATAATTGACCAAATTTTGGTTTCACATGAATTTGAAAACCTTTATTATGACTGTATTTGTTTCGAGGAAATGATGCAAGAAAGTGCAATGATGCAATTTATGCGAATTAAAGCATTAGTTTCATTGCGTTAAGTTTTGAATGTAAAAATTTCTGTTTATTTCTCTCCATCTAAGAGATACGGCAACAATTTAATAATAATAAGAAGGAAACAATGAACGGATACAGTAATAATATAAAATATATATATATACCATATATATATATATATCGATATATATATATATATATATATATATATAATAATACAAATCATATGGCGAATAACAACCCTCTCAAGCGTACTGGATCCACCAAGGGATCACGTTGTCAGGGATTAATTAAAATAGATGCAATAAAAAGACGAAGAACAGTACGAAACTAGTAAAACTAAACTAGCCTAAGCGCTTTCGACTCTTAATGAGTCTTTTTCAAAGGCAAATACAAAAAGGCAAATACAAAACATACGACAAACAAATAAACACAAAAACGTTGCGTTTGTAAACCTCTACATTTCTATCTTCACATGTGCTAAAACTATAAATACAACCAGCTTGTATAGACTAGTTGCGGAAACTGAAAACGTTGTATAATTCCCTAAAAGTCTACAAGCCAAAGCGACATCTATTTTACTTTGTGTACATATGTAACGCAGATTATATCCCGGATATTTGATTCTATACCGGTTATTCTTATATTAAAAATTGAAGGATAATAATTTTAGAAAATGTTAAATTCTACTAGTGCATAGTTTTCATTTTCTAGTCTTCTTGGTTTAGACCGCTTGGTTTCAATGTTCTAAGGCGGCGTATCCAGTATGATTCCTTTTCCTTCCTGGTTTCGGAACTCCAGCTGTGGTTGTTGGCAATAGCGATAAGTATTATATCACTGAAAGTGTGGCCAGGGGAGGAGAAGTGTACAGCTTTTTTGTCATCCAATCAGATCTATGAAGGTTTATCCTTATGTGTAGCTTTTCAGTTTCTCCGACGTACTGAAGGCCACAGATCTTACATGTGATGAGATAAATCACATTCTCTGTTTTGCACGTTTTGTTTGGACCATGTATGTTTAGTTTTTCTTTAGTCACTGTGCTAGTGAATGTCTTGGTCTCTATCATATGTTGACAGGTTTTGCATCTTTTATCGCCACAGGGTCCAGATTGACTAGGTTGGTTTTGACTAGCGATTGGCGTAAGCTTTGCCCTGACTAGGATGTCCTTTAGGTTTTTTATTCTCCGGTAAGCTACTACAGGTTTGTTCGGAAGTATTAGGTTAAGTATGTCTGACGATTGCACGGTTGGCCAGTGGTTTGCGATGATTTTACTTGGGCGTATTACTGGCGATGCTATGCCACGTATTTGGGGCGTATTACTGGCGATGCTATGCCCCGTATTTGGGGCGTATTACTGGCGAAGCCAAGCCACGTGTTCGGGGTGTAATACTGGCGAAGTCATTTCATCCGCAACATCATCTATATTATCCGATACAGAAACTGCAATTTTCGATATGCTTTCCTCTTTGTCGATGTAAACAAAAAAGTCAGCTTCAACTTTGTCGTTTCCATGCTCAGCAGATCGTCTGAAAGGTACTACTATACACCATTGCCGAAAAATAAATTTATTTATAATGTTTAACATAGCTTTTAACAATTTTTTAGTCATATCGCTACAATGTCTGAAGTGTGGCAGTTTTTAATGATGTCTAGCACTGGGGCATCATGCCGCAGACATGTAGCATGATGTCCCACCCAGCAACATTATCCTGACACCAGGCTAATCAGTCCTATAACTAACCTCTTAATGCTGAGCGTCAAGCGAGGCAGCTGTTAGTACCATTTTTGTAAGTCTTTGGCATGACTCGACCGGGGATCGAACCCACGACCTCCCGCATCCGAGGCGGACGCTCTAACCACTAGGCCACCGGTTCATTCAGTAGTAACCCAAAACAAAACTCAAAGGGTCTGTCCGATTAAACCGCTCGAGATCATTATACAATAAGAAAATAAAATTAATCACTACGTAAGGAATGAGAGCTTTTTTTCTATAAAATGTAATTACATATAAAATGTTATATAAAAATGCTGTGAAAACTTTATGCACATTCTTTTGAGTTCATGTTATTGAACATAACAAATAAACTTGTCAATAATTGACATAATAAAAAATCTGCAAAAGAACCACGTGAAAATATATTAAATATGACTGCTCCTTTCATGTAAGAGTATACTCAAAATAGTTTTTAACATCACTAATTTGCATGCATCCAATCAGAAAATAGCCAGCATCCTCCTAGTAACTTGGGACAAATTGAACCTTTGCATGCAACCTTTTCGGGACAATCAAAGCAATTTAAAGAAAATATAATTAATGATGGATTAATTCATAAATGAATAAACTGCAAAATCAATCTTCTGTGTTTAATTTTTTTACCTATATTTTGTCAATGTCGAAATTTGGAAATAGCGTCAACGTCGGTAGGGTAAAAAGTTCATGTAGGTAGGTAGGTAGGTAGATAGGTAGATAGGTAGGTAGGTAGGTAGGTAATTAATTATGTATGTATGCATGCATGTATGTATGTATGTATGTATGTATGTATGTATGTATGTATGTATGTATGTATGTATGTATGTATGTATGTATGTATGTATGTATGTATGTATGTATGTATGTATGTATGCATGCATGCATGCATGCATGCATGCATGCATGCATGCATGAATGCATGCATGCATGCATGCATGCATGCATGCATGCATGTATGTATGTATGTATGTATGTATGTATGTATGTATGTATGTATGTATGTATGTATGTATGTATGTATGTATGTATGTATGTATGTATGGTTGCTATTTTGATCCTAATATTTTGCCAAGTCTGACGTGTCATGTACAACTAGATATCAATAATTATGTAAAATTGATCAAGGAAGTGTATTCGTATAGCTGAGTGCCATGCAGGGAGCATACGAATTAGGGTGTCAGACTATCTACAGATATTGACGTTGAGGAAAAGAAACATACAGATACCTGCCTGGTGATAAATTTGCTTCCTCTTTGGTTTTATATATTTTGACTGATTTCATAAAAATGGTGTTTATTGTGTGACATTTTACTATGGATGAGTGTCAAAGTTTTAAATTAGTTTCTTTAAGATTTCTTACCTGCTTCGTGATAAAGATATATATATATATATATATATATATATATATATATATATATATATATATATATATATATATATATATATGCTGACAACTCTCCAAACCGCAATTGTATGGCCGTCATACATAAGGACGAGTAATTACATTTTAAACATTGACATGTCATCAGTCATCTATGGCTGGATTGGTTATAAATTATCAATGACTCACACAATGACTAATTTTGGTATTTATTAGATTCATATGATTCAATAAAAAATGAATAATGCAAACACACCATGCGTTATATTTACAGTTGCTTTTTAAACTGCGATTCTTCCTTGACGAAATTTCTTCTAAAAACAACCGTAAGAAGAAAAATCGCCGCAAAAGAAGAATCGCAAGCACTCTGTAATAAACACTAATGCAACTGTTACTAACACAGTAGTCAACATCTCTAATTTAGAACTTACTGATGCAGAAATAAAACTTTGATCGAAAGGTTTGAGTTTCTGTCCCCGTCCAAAAACATACGACAGAGGGAAGCTTAAGAATGACACCGAAGAGTTTATCCGCCGACTAAGACTCAAAGCCCATTTTGCCTTGCAACCAACAAACAAATCAAAGGAAAATATAAGCTGCGACCAACCCACATTTAGAAAGAAAAGTAACTCGACCCCACCAAAAAGTTCAATTCCGAATCTGGAAGCCTTTATCAACTCGGTTGAAAACGATACTTCCAGACATATCAACCATACTAACAAATATTCTGATTTGACAACAGAAGAAACAGATGCCCTGCACTCACTGAAAAGCAGAACAGACATTATAATTAAGCCTGCAGATAAGGGTTCCGCTGTTGTCGTTATGAATATGGAAGACTACATTAGTGCAGCAAGTAGACAACTAAGTGACGCTAGGTTCTACCAAAAACTGGACCATGATCCAATGCTGGAATATGCAAAAATTATCACTAATGTTATTGACGAGGCGTATCAAAGCGGACACATAGACCAGCAAACGAAAAACTACTTAAGCCCAGAAATCCCAAGAGCAGGTAGATTTTATCTTCTACCCAAGATCCACAAACAAGGAAACCCTGGCAGACCGAAAATCTCAGGTAACGGGCACCCCACAGAAAGGATATCAGAATATTTAGATCATTTTATGAGACCACATGTCCACACATTACCATCATATCTTCAAGACACGACAGATTATCTCACAAAAAGCAAAGCTAGTGAACCATTACTGCCAGATACATTACTTGCTTCCTTGGACGTCATATCTTTGTACACCAACATACCGCACAAAGAAGGGTTACAGGCATGTAGCGAAGCATGGGAAACAAGAACTGTAAAACATCCACCCACACACTTCTTAGTCCAACTCCTGGAGCTTGTCCTAAAACTCAACAACTTTGAATTTAATGAAGAAAACTACCTACAAATCAATGGAACTACAATAATTACTAAAATGGCCCCTTCGTATGCTATCATTTTCATGGGAAAACTTGAGGGTCAGCTCTTAGCATCGGTTTAGCGTACACCATACCAGTGGGTACGCTTTATCGATGATATAGAAATGAAGTGGCAGTATGGAAGAGAAAGTCTGGATGACTTCATATCAAAGGCAAACAACTTCCATCCTTCAGTAAAATTCACGGCAGAAATTTCCAACTCAAACCATGTTTTCCTGGACATAACAACCAGACTGGTGGAAAACAAATTACACACAGACATCTACTCGAAACCAACCGACAAACACCAGTATTTCCTCCCAACCAGCTGTCATCCAAAACACTGCATTAGGAATATTCCATATAGCCAGGCACTGAGGATACGCAGAATTTGCTCCGACGATGAAAGATTCCTAGAAAGGTCTGAAGAGCTGGCTAAACATTTAATTTACCGAGGCTACGACAAAGACCTGATTGCGGAGGCAATCCAAAGGGCCAAAAAACACATCGTGATGACTTACTCAGATGTGGACAGAAAGAAAAGGTTGATAGGATACCATTTATTCTGACCTATCACCCAGACAATCCCAAAGTAGGTAAAATCATCGCAAACCACTGGCCAACCGTGCAATCGTCAGACATACTGAACCTAATACTTCCGAATAAACCTGTAGTAGCTTACCGGAGACCAAATGGCAAAGCCAACGCCAATCGCTAGTCAAAACCAACCTAGTCAATCTGGACCCTGTGGCGTTAAAAGATGCAAAATCTGTCAACATATGATAGAGATCAACCATTCACTAGCACAGTGACTAAAGGAAAACTAAACATACATGGTCCAAACAAAACGTGCAAAACAGAGAATGTGATTTATCTAATCACATGTAAGATCTGTGGCCTTCAGTACGTCGGAGAAACTGAAAAGCTACACAAAAGGATAAACCTTCATAGATCTGACTGGATGACAAAAAAGCTGTACAGAAGACCGGTCGCAGAACACTTCTCCTCCCCTGGCCACACTTTCAGTGATATAATACTTATCGCTATTGCTAACAACCACAGCTGTTGTTCCGAAACCAGGAAGGAAAATGAATCATACTGGATACGCCACCTTAGAACATTGAAACAAAGCGGTCTAAACCAAGAAGACTAAAAAATGAAAACTATGCACTAGTAGAATTTAACATTTTCTAAATCTTCTTAGTATCCTTCAATTTTTACTATAAGAATAACCGGTATAGAATCAAATATCCGGGATATAATATTTGTTACATAAATGTACAAAAAGTAAAAATACATGTCGCTTTAGGGGGCAGGGGCCAGTTGTTATGTACAAATTTAATGCCGCAATCAGAGACCTAGTACAAAAAAATCATTAAAAAATCAAATACACAAGTGAGGTGAAGAATGTCCATATTTTGAGATACCTATATTAAAACAAAGCATAAAAATATTATCCACTTGACCAGAGAAGTCAGTGGCAGTTCATAGCAGAAGAAGTTTATGCACCCCAACCCCAAATTTATACCTGCAATTTTCATGTCCGAAGGTCATTTTTGACACCATGTGGTACTCACAGTGCAAACACAAGCCCTTTTCCTAGATTACAATTCTGCCAAACAGTGTGTACTAAACAGGCTGATGCAGTTGAAAAAAGTTGTCATCCAAGCCGTTTTTGTGATATGCTCCTTGTCCCAAACCCACATGTTTAATGTTACGAGAGGCTAGCTCTTCTTCGTAGACTACTATTAGTATTTCACTATTAACATATTGCAGAGTAACTATGGAAGGTGTACATGCCTGACATCAATTTCAAGAACAACACAAGCCCGAAACACCTAAGTCACAAATATATCCATATATTTAATTAGTAGGCAATAATTGCTGAAAAAGTCACAACATAGCCTTAAGTTAAGAAATTAAAAAACTGTACCCTGCCTCCTTAGCTTGTAGACTTTTAGGGAATTATACACCGTTTTCAGTATCCGCAACTAGTCTATACAAGCTGGTTGTATTTATAGTTTTAACCCATTTGGAGACAGCCATGTAGAGGTTTACAAACACAACGTTTTTGTGTTTATTTGTTTGTCGTATATATGTTTTGTATTTGCCTTTGAAAAAGACTCATTAAGAGTCGAAAACGCTCAGGCTAGTTAGTTACTAGTTTCGTACTGTTCGTCGTCAGTTTATTGCATCTATTTTAATCAATCCTTGACACACGTGATCCCTTGGTGGATCCAGTACGCTTGAAAGGGTTGTTATTCGCCATATGATTTGTATTATATATACATATATATATATATATATATATATATATATATATATATATATATATATATATATATATATATATATATATATCCAATTTAAATTTCCATGCTAACCTGCAATCTGTATAATATATCAACGGCAGGCACTGACAGGGCATCGTTTAGCTTATTAAGTGTAAATGGTGGACACAGACAGATTTGCGGAGTCAAGGTCAAGGGCAATCAGATTAGATTCTTTGAACTCATCTTAACATAACCCAAAACAATGAGTTAATTATCAACATAAAGTGTTCATTGTATTCATGTTTGTATGTGTCTTGATGTGAGTTTCTGTAACTTGCACAAGAGAAATATAAGGAAGTGTTTGTGTGTGTGTGTGTGTGTGTGTGTGTGTGTGTGTGTGCGTGTGTTATTAGAAGTTACCTGGCTAAGTTATTCAGAACCTGAGCTTCGCTGACGTTTCAGTCATTTTGGGAAAATGAGGTTTCTTTCTCATATCTTTTTTTCTCCATAATTTGGCTGCAATCAGTATAAGACTTAGATAATAATGTACAAAATTGATTTTATTAAATATTCATTTTACTCCGTTAAAATTATATTGTCAGAATCATTTAATGTTTCGATACTGCACGACTTCATACTGCACGACACGTGTCTCAAGATATTATCGTGTGTTAGGAACTACTTTTAATTGCAGGTTCATATAGGATGTGCATTAGCTTTTGATTTATTATATTGGTTTGTGGATGAAATAGGAATCCGTTTGTTCATTTGGCGGTAGAGATGTCAAAACTGTGGTTAAATTGACTGAGCCACAAAAGAAACTTTCAACGAAGTTAACGGATAAACGTGGTTTTCGCAATGTCCTCAACAAACGTGATACATGCAGTATTGCAAATACCATTCTGGTCATTTTATCAGTTATTTAGGGGAAATGGTTTTAACCATTCGCAAATCAAATGGTTCAGACTATGACCCATGCTCACAAGAGTCTGTAACAAAAGCGTAGAAAAGCATATCAAGGTCAAAGACTATCCCATTTACTTCAGAAACGTTCCATTTTACAAGAAGGTCACAAAAAATTCGACAAAAAATGCAACTGAAGAATTCGAGATTTGGTAGAAAACCATGAGCCTCAGAATCTTAAAGCAATGACGAAAAAAATCTTATTTCTCCTGGCGAAATGGACTGTCACAATGCAGCTGCTATGCGATTGTCCACATTTAACTTTTTTTATAGCATGTTTGGATTTATAATAGTGATAGAAGACATGTGGGGCATATTAATAGCTGGGACCTTTCCAACAAGCAGCATGCAAGTAACAGGTCATGAATACACGTCTTATTTAGCTGTTAATAGCAATGGTAATAAATATTCTTAACTTTTTGCATCTTAACATTTCTTAAAGTGTACTTTCTTAGATATTTCTGCAACTCCTAATTACACTGGCTCCAAAAGTTGATCCATCACACAGAATTGTACTGTAATTTCGACTAAAACAGAAACAGAAACCAGTCTCCTTACTCGAAACAATATGAATATGATCTTAAATAGCAAACAATATATAATCCTGCGTCGTTTTGAATTACAAAAATTCATATTTTACCCACATTATGATTCCAGACAATCAATAACAGAACAGAAACACTATTGCGTCAAGGCCAGTCCCTTTACAATCACAGGTACACTGCATGGAATTGACCCCGCTAATAAAATCCAGTCCATCACACATAGCAAAGCAGAATTTTGCTAGATTCACAGGAGAAAAAAAAAACAGAATTCATTCATTTCAGACCAACTTGAAGAGTTGTTTTAATGCGCATTCATTCACAATATAACTCTACATTTCAATTTTAAGTAGACCAAAATGAATGGCTATGCACACGACCAAATTCAAGCATCGTTGAAAAGCTGCTTGTGCACATTAAGATTGTAACTGTGAATTGATAAACGTACGGTTATATATATATATATATATATATATATATATATATATATATATATATATATATATATATATATATATATATATATATATATACACATAGTTAGGAATCCAGCATAAATAAAATTACTTTGTTTCTTAAAGTGTGTTCCGTTTATTATTCAGCCTTCAGCAGACAAGTAAATGAGTAAATAACTAAAAGTTACCACATTTGTATCGTTTCTTCTGAGTAATACATGACACCCAGAGGAGTCTCGAAGACATATGGCACCTACCACAAGAAATAAAATTGCGCCCCTATCAAAGTGGCGCCCACGGCAAGAACCAAGGTAAGAACTAACATTGCGCTCCTATCAAAGCTTTGAAAAAAGTTTTCTTAAAAAAAAAAAAAACTTGTTCTGCTCAGCGATTTAGCGCTCCCCCATTCCTTATCAAGTGGCGTTCACGGTAAGTGCGGTGTCTTGCCACACCATCGCTAGGCCTCTTTGTACCTTTAAAGTCATGCAGCATTGCTCAGAAAAAAAATCATTCATATTTTCCCATACAAATGCATTGGGCTATAAATACAAGTAATAATGAGGTAATGAAATGTATATTGGTGAGAAAAATCATAATGGCCACCGCAGCGATATTAATTATGGAACTGCTTTCTTTCTCTATTATATATATATATATATATATATATATATATATATATATATATATATATATATATATATATATATATATATATATATAATATAATATAATATAATATAATATAATATAATATAATATAATATGTATGCCATTATATGTTAATCATACCTTTATTTTCCATATCTAGGCATATTTCAGTTTATCCTTCTTCCCCTCCTCCTCCTCTCTCTCTCTCTCTCTCTCTCTCTCTCTCTCTCTCTCTCTCTCTCACACATTTACACACACACACACACACACATACAAACATACACACAGGTTGAACAGATCTTACAACGTAAATACTGTTTACCCTCCTGTATAAATTATAATATCAATGAGAAAGGGCCGTCAATAATGCCTAAAGAGGAACCTTTAGCAACATAAATTAGGCTTTGTATATATGTTATGAGGTAAAATTTAAGTATAAATAAGAACATTAGAACTCTCTCTAAAATGTATTAAAACTAACTCTACTTTGAAATCATTCTCATTAAATTATAATTGGAATAACTGCCATTAAAATACATGTAGATTGAATTTATTTAATTGAGCTATATTCATTTTGATATTATTCTATTACAATTAGTGCAGTTTATATCTGCCTCTATAACCAGTACCAATTTGCCGTACTATACATGTATAAACCATTAAGCTTACACTCAGTAGCAAAGATTCTTGACATATTCTCCAAATGAGTATGTTGGCTTAGATGTTAAATCCAAGGTCAGAAATAAAAATGTAAAACATACGTAGTTCTATGGGATAAAAACTGGTTCTCACTAGTTGGAAGCAACCATGAAGTCAAACTGGCGCTAGCCCTTCTCACCTCAAAAAAGCTGTTTCCATAAAAGGTTACGAGGTGTCGGGATCTAGTATAAATAAGCCCCGGGAGATGCTAGCGATCAGTTCCGCTTCTTGCTTCAACTACGAGAACTCTTGTACTTATTTCAGGTAAGACCTTTTCTTTATGTCCTAAAATTTCTTAGAAAATACGTACCTTTGGAAGTTAAGTTTTATGCTTGTAACCTTCTTAGTTACAATGTAATTGTGAATTCTTTTTTATTCTAAATATTATAATATAATGGATTGTTCTATTGTTTTGAGAATTGGTATTTATTGCATTTTTGCTAATGGTTTAAAGATCAAAATGCTTACCGACTTCATGTTTAGGTTTAATTTGGAATTTTAAATAATCTTTCAGGAATAAAGAATAATTTTTTGTAATCTATTCTAACTTAGAACTTTATTCCAAATTAAGTAAAATATATTTCTTTAAAATGATTGTTGCATTAATCGCAACTATTTTATAATCTTTAATTAAGTTAAGATTTTTTCTTGCAACATATTCTAAAATGCGAAAGCTACAGCATATGAAGTTGGTAAACTTAAAAGAAAACATTGTAGTACATTCAGTGTATTTTTCAATATAAATGTTTTGTGAAGTGTATCTTTGGAATGTAGTATTATATATCTTCTATATCAAATATATGAATAAACAGTTCCGCTTCTTGCTTCAACTACGAGAACTCTTGTACTTATTTCAGATCCGTACCTCTCCGCTAGCCAAGTTCCCCAAAGGAATGTAGCTGTGCCTACATTACTTGTGTCACACCCTTTTTCTCCTTCTTTCTATCTCTCTACTGATGGATCGAACGCTCATAAGAGATGCGTAATTCCTTCTCATAGCAGGAAATGAGAAGAAGATTATGATAAAAACTCCTAACATAATAATTGGTGGAAAACCCTATCATAATAATTGTTGGAGAATCATAAGAGATGTATAATTCATTCCCACAGCAGGAACCTGAGAACAACATTATGACACAAAACTCATTATCATAATAATTGGTGGACGAATAACATGAATCGAGGGGTGACACCACGAAATTACGACTTAAGGAACAGAATCGTATCGAAACTTTTGCCACCTTCACACTTCACTCCGCCTAGTAATGCGATCTCAACGCCAGAAGCGACAGCACCACCATATTCACAAGAGAAAATCCAGGTCCTATCTACTTCGCTCCTGCTAGAAGCTGCTGACACCTTTACAACACCACCAATGACAATTCACACACCATTGTCAACTTTCGAGACGATTCCAACAAGTTCACCAGGTACAACGCCCACATCTAGATTAACAACAGCGTTCCAGTCCTTGTTTGACCACGGTTCGACTGCCCTATCACCACCAGCGTCTAATCTAGGACCCGTGAGCCAGTGCCCAATTGACTTAACACCATCAACGTTTGAAGGTTTGAGTCGGCTACACGAACCTACGCCAATCTCACCTGTATTAGTGACTCCAAAACGTTCTCTTTTCATGGCGAACTTACTGAACATTACACCTGTGACTGAAACTATAACATTTTGGGTTCAGCCATTAACTTTGAAAAGACCGGAACATTATTCTAGGAGTGTCAATAGTTTTGGAAACTGTTGGAGAATAAAGAAAAGAATGAAGGACAAATATAACGAAAGTTGTCACTAAGCAGCGAATGGACAACTCTTCTGTAATTTTCGCACTTTCGCTCACAAGGAAGGGTCTGTCCTAAAACATCACAAGAGAATGAATGCAAAGGCAACCGAGAGGATTCCAGCATAACGTACACAAATCGCCGGTGAGAATTCTTCTTGCAATAACACCTGAAATTACGAAATTCCGTAATGCATACAGTAGCTAGTCCAGCCCCGAATTCGACCTATCTACAAATCAGGCTGAATTACATCCATTCGTGCCATTAACAGAGATTTCCATGGGTCCAGTAACGATATTTCCATCAAGCCCCAGGTGAACGACAATAACATTGAGTTTTCTTTCCAGTGAAAGTGACTTTAAACTGAACATTTTGAACTCTTTCAGTATGTCAGACAATACGTGCATTGTTTACTATTTACCAATTCGTTTGATAGGAACAATATTTCTGGACTGGGTAATTCACAAGGTATGTTTTTCCTATAGATCTTATTTTGTTTTTGAAATACAAATTGCAAAGGTTATGCATTAATTCCAACTATTTCCAAAAACTAATATAATTTATGCTATATTTAATTTTACATTCAGTAAAAGTAACTTTTTATACCTACGTCACAGTTACTATGGATTCTACTATAGTGTGAATGAATCTACTGATTGGCATTCCGCAGTCTGAGTTTACATCCAGCCTGCTCGTACTGAAATCTGAAACCACTGCATATATGTTTTACTACTGTGTTACCGTATTTGCCTATCTTAGAGGGAACTGTAATTCCGCCTAACCGTTTCAGACATATTGATACAGATGTTGTTTTTTGTAGTCCAGTGTTGTTCAATAAGTTATTGAGTTTTTCTCTCACATGTTTCATATGAAATCGTATGAATTTGTAGTGGCTCTAATGCCTGCAAACCAGTCAGAAGAGGTGTGTTTCCTTCTCTGGTTTCGCAACATCAATCGATGTTGCCGTGTTTTTCATTATATGCGTATATATGTATTCTGAAGTGATTATATAGTCAAGTGTTGGAGCGATGGCTCGACACTGAAATTATTGAGCAGCTATTGCCCTGCATACCATCAACTTCTGAGTAAAGTTTGTTTGAAACGATAATGGCTATACATTCTCTTTTATACGTCATAGGTAACGTCAGTAATACACGCCCATTTGACGTTTACACTAGACCACAATAAACCAGTTTTACGATATTAATTATATTTTCACGTATTGCACATAGGTTAGATTAAATGCAATTTCTATTTCATACACGCACAAGTCAAGGTTTGATTGCAAGTAAACAGATGTTTTGGTTAATGAATAATTCTAATGCAACTCAAAACTTTTCACTTTTCTAATTCTTAATTAATTCAAACTTTTTTACTTCATTCCTTTGCAAACATTTTTACTTCAATGTTGCTGGAATTTCTTTGATGATATTATGTATGCAACAAGAAGATAACTCAATATCGGCTTACAAGTACTATCTATAAGGATGAGAGTTCTTTTCACCACACTTCGCTGAAACAAGCCAATAACCGTTGTCACTCAAACATAGGTTCTGCTGATGTTATACAACATAAAACAATTTTTAAAAAAAAATATAACAAAAAAAGAGTAACTAACATATAAAAAGCAAAATAAAGAAAACAAGAACTAAATGTTAATTTGAACTTCCTATAATTGTCTAACAAGTCTAGTCGTAGTATAAGTTAAATAGAATAAAAATTAAAATATAGAAAAATGAAACAATAAACAAATAAATATTTTTTTTATAGTGAAGATTTTCATTACATTTTTTTCTTCTTTTCTTCATATGATGTCGTGCCCGACAAAGTTTTCATTATATTTATTGAATATTGTACTTTGTGTTGTAGTTTTGGGTTTCATTGAATGTTGTAAAATATATTTTTTCATTATACTCCTTTGAACAATAAAAAAGGTTGCAGTGGGTTATTTTTGCTATACGTATACCACATTGAATATTATAGTGTATCTTACTGTATTTTTTTTAAAACTTCACTGAATGTACTTTTCATAGTATTCTTTTTAATATTAACAAACAGTTGCAGCATTCTTTTATTGTACATGCATTTTACTGCATATTATACAGTATTTTATTTTACTGTATCTTTTTTAAATCCTGCAAAATGTACCACGTTTTACATTGTGCTTTTTTCTATATTAATTGTCAATGACTGTTCATTGTGTTTTACAGTTCATAACAATGACTTCTATTTTTTATTTTTGATATTTTATGATTGTAATTCTTCTCTTAATCGAGCCTCGAGGACGTGGCTCAAATAACCCAGAAGGTATTGTTATGAGGTAAAATTTAAGTATAAATAAAAACATTAGAAGTCTCTCTAACATGTATTAAAACTAACTCCTCTTTGGACTCATTCTCATTAAATTATAATTGGAATAACTTCCATTAAAATACATGTAGATTGAATTTATTTAATTGAGCTATATTCATTTTGATATTATTCTATTACAATTAGTGCAGTTTATATCTGCCTCTATAACCAGTACCAATTTGCCGTACTATACATGTATAAACCACTAAGCTTACACTCAGTAGCAAAGATTCTTGACATATTCTCCAAATGAGTATGTTGGCTTAGAGGTTAAATCCAAGGTCAGAAATAAAAATGTAAAACATACGTAGTTCTATGGGATAAAAACTGGTTCTCACTAGTTGGAAGCAACCATGAAGTCAAACTGGCGCTAGCCCTTCTCACCTCAAAAAAGCTGTTTCCATAAAAGGTTACGAGGTGTCGGGATCTAGTATAAATAAGCCCCGGGAGATGCTAGCGATCAGTTCCGCTTCTTGCTTCAACTACGAGAACTCTTGTACTTATTTCAGGTAAGACCTTTTCTTTATGTTCTAAAATTTCTTAGAAAATAAGTACCTTTGGAAGTAAAAGTTTTATGCTTGTAACCTTCTTAGTTACAATGTAATTGTGAATTCTTTTTTATTCTAAATATTATAATATAATGGATTGTTCTATTGTTTTGAGAATTGGTATTTATTGCATTTTTGCTAATGGTTTAAAGATCAAAATGCTTACCGACTTCATGTTTAGGTTTAATTTGGAATTTTAAATAATCTTTCAGGAATAAAGAATAATTTTTTGTAATCTATTCTAAATTAGAACTTTATTCCAAATTAAGTAAAATATATTTCTTTAAAATGATTGTTGCATTAATCGCAACTATTTTATAATCTTTAATTAAGTCAAGATTTTTTCTTGCAACATATTCTAAAATGCGAAAGCTACAGCATATGAAGTTGGTAAACTTAAAAGAAAACATTGTAGTACATTCAGTGTATTTTTCAATATAAATGTTTTGTGAAGTGTATCTTTGGAATTTAGTATTATATATCTTCTATATCAAATATATGAATAAACAGTTCCGCTTCTTGCTTCAACTACGAGAACTCTTGTACTTATTTCAGATCCGTACCTCTCCGCTAGCCAAGTTCCCCAAAGGAATGTAGCTGTGCCTACATTACTTGTGTCACACCCTTTTTCTCCTTCTTTCTATCTCTCTACTGATGGATCGAACGCTCATAAGAGATGCGTAATTCCTTCTCATAGCAGGAAATGAGAAGAAGATTATGATAAAAACTCCTAACATAATAATTGGTGGAAAACCCTATCATAATAATTGTTGGAGAATCATAAGATATGTATAATTCATTCCCACAGCAGGAACCTGAGAACAACATTATGACACAAAACTCATTATCATAATAATTGGTGGACGAATAACATGAATCGAGGGGTGACACCACGAAATTACGACTTAAGGAACAGAATCGTATCGAAACTTTTGCCACCTTCACACTTCACTCCGCCTAGTAATGCGATCTCAACGCCAGAAGCGACAGCACCACCATATTCACAAGAGAAAATCCAGGTCCTATCTACTTCGCTCCTGCTAGAAGCTGCTGACACCTTTACAACACCACCAATGACAATTCACACACCATTGTCAACTTTCGAGACGATTCCAACAAGTTCACCAGGTACAACGCCCACATCTAGATTAACAACAGCGTTCCAGTCCTTGTTTGACCACGGTTCGACTGCCCTATCACCACCAGCGTCTAATCTAGGACCCGTGAGCCAGTGCCCAATTGACTTAACACCATCAACGTTCGAAGGTTTGAGTCAGCTACACGAACCTACGCCAATCTCACCTGTATTAGTGACTCCAAAACGTTCTCTTTTCATGGCGAACTTACTGAACATTACACCTGTGACTGAAACTATAAAATTTTGGGTTCAGCCATTGACTTTGAAAACACCGGAACATTATTCTAGGAGTGTCAATAGTTTTGGAAACTGTTGGAGAATAAAGAAAAGAATGAAGGACAAATATAACGAAAGTTGTCACTAAGCAGCGAATGGACAACTCTTCTGTAATTTTCGCACTTTCGCTCACAAGGAAGGGTCCGTCCTAAAACATCACAAGAGAATGAATGCAAAGGCAACCGAGAGGATTCCAGCATAACGTACACAAATCGCCGGTGAGAATTCTTCTTGCAATAACACCTGAAATTACGACATTCCATAATGCATACAGTAGCTAGTCCAGCCCGGAATTCAACCTATCTACAACTCAGGCTGAATTACATCCATTCGTGCCATTAACAGAGATTTCCATGGGTCCAGTAACGATATTTCCATCAAGCCCCAGGTGAACGACAACAACATTGAGTTTTCTTTCCAGTGAAAGTGACTTTAAACTGAACATTTTGAACTCTTTCAGTATGTCAGACAATACGTGCATTGTTTACTATTTACCAATTCGTTTGATAGGAACAATATTTCTGGACTGGGTAATTCACAAGGTATGTTTTTCCTATAGATCTTATTTTGTTTTTGAAATACAAATTGCAAAGTTTATGCATTAATTCCAACTATTTCCAAAAACTAATATAATTTATGCTATATTTAATTTTACATTCAGTAAAAGTAACTTTTTATACCTACGTCACAGTTACTATGGATTCTACTATAGTGTGAATGAATCTACTGATTGGCATTCCGCAGTCTGAGTTTACATCCAGCCTGCTCGTACTCAAATCTGAAACCACTGCATATATGTTTTACTACTGTGTTACCGTATTTGCCTATCTTAGAGGGAACTGTAATTCCGCCTAACCGTTTCAGACATATTGATACAGATGTTGTTTTTTTTGTAGTCCTGTGTTGTTCAATAAGTTATTGAGTTTTTCTCTCACATGTTTCATATGAAATCGTATGAATTTGTAGTGGCTCTAATGCCTGCAAACCAGTCAGAAGAGGTGTGTTTCCTTCTCTGGTTTCGCAACATCAATCGATGTTGCCGTGTTTTTCATTATATGCGTATATATGTATTCTGAAGTGATTATATAGTCAAGTGTTGGAGCGATGGCTCGACACTGAAATTATTGAGCAGCTATTGCCCTGCATACGATCAACTTCTGAGTAAAGTTTGTTTGAAACGATAATGGCTATACATTCTCTTTTATACGTCATAGGTAACGTCAGTAATACACGCCCATTTGACGTTTACACTAGACCACACTAAACCAGTTTTACGATATTAATTATATTTTCACGTATTGCACATAGGTTAGATTAAATTCAATTTCTATTTCATACACGCACAAGTCAAGGTTTGATTGCAAGTAAACAGATGTTTTGGTTAATGAATAATTCTAATGCAACTCAAAACTTTTCACGTTTCTAATTCTTAATTAATTCGAACTTTTTTTACTTCATTCCTTTGCAAACATTTTTACTTCAATGTTGCTGGAATTTCTTTGATGATATTATGTATGCAACAAGAAGATAACTCAATATCGGCTTACAAGTACTATCTATAAGGATGAGAGTTCTTTTCACCACACTTCGCTGAAAAAAGCCAATAACCGTTGTCACTCATACATAGGTTCTGCTGATGTTATACAACATAAAACAATTTTTTAAAAAAAATATAACAAAAAAATAGTAACTAACATATAAAAAGCAAAATAAAGAAAACAAGAACTAAATGTTTATTTGAACTTCCTATAATTGTCTAACAAGACTAGTCGTAGTATAAGTTAAATAGAATAAAAATTAAATATAGAAAAATGAAACAATAAACAAATAAATATTTTTTTTTGATATTGAAGATTTTCATTACATTTTTTTCTTCTTTTCTTCATATGATGTCGTGCCCGACAAAGTTTTCATTATATTTATTGAATATTGTACTTTGTGTTGTAGTTTTGGGTTTCATTGAATGTTGTAAAATATATTTTTTCATTATACTCCTTTAAACAATAAAAAGGTTGCAGTGGGTTATTTTTGCTATACGTATACCACATTGAATATTATAGTGTATCTTACTGTATTTTTTTTAAAACTTCACTGAATGTACTTTTCATAGTATTCTTTTTAATATTAACAAAAATTTGCAGCACTCTTTTATTGTACATGCATTTCACTGCATATTATACAGTATTTTATTTTACTGTATCTTTTTTAAATACTGCAAAATGTACCACGTTTTACATTGTGCTTTTTTCTATATTAATTGTCAATGACTGTTCATTGTGTTTTACAGTTCATAACAATGACTTCTATTTTTTATTTTTGATATTTTATGATTGTAATTCTTCTCTTAATCGAGCCTCGAGGACGTGGCTCAAATAACCCAGAAGGTATTGTTATGAGGTAAAATTTAAGTATAAATAGGAACATTAGAAGTCTCTCTAAAATGTATTAAAACTAACTCTACTTTGAAATCATTCTCATTAAATTATAATTGGAATAACATCCATTAAAATACATGTAGATTGAATTTATTTAATTGAGCTATATTCATTTTGATATTATTCTATTACAATTAGTGCAGTTTATATCTGCCTCTATAACCAGTACCAATTTGCCGTACTATACATGTATAAACCACTAAGCTTACACTCAGTAGCAAAGATCCTTGACATATTCTCCAAATGAGTATGTTGGCTTAGAGGTTAAATCCAAGGTCAGAAATAAAAATGTAAAACATACGTAGTTCTATGGGATAAAAACTGGTTCTCACTAGTTGGAAGCAACTATGAAGTCAAACTGGCGCTAGCCCTTCTCACCTCAAAAAAGCTGTTTCCATAAAAGGTTACGAGGTGTCGGGATCTAGTATAAATAAGCCCCGGGAGATGCTAGCGATCAGTTCCGCTTCTTGCTTCAACTACGAGAACTCTTGTACTTATTTCAGGTAAGACCTTTTCTTTATGTCCTAAAATTTCTTAGAAAATAAGTACCTTTGGAAGTTAAAAATTTATGCTTGTAACCTTCTTAGTTACAATGTAATTGTGAATTCTTTTTTATTCTAAATATTATAATATAATGGATTGTTCTATTGTTTTGAGAATTGGTATTTATTGCATTTTTGCTAATGGTTTAAAGATCAAAATGCTTACCGACTTCATGTTTAGGTTTAATTTGGAATTTTAAATAATCTTTCAGGAATAAAGAATAATTTTTTGTAATCTATTCTAAATTAGAACTTTATTCCAAATTAAGTAAAATATATTTCTTTAAAATGATTGTTGCATTAATCGCAACTATTTTATAATCTTTAATTAAGTCAAGATTTTTTCTTGCAACATATTCTAAAATGCGAAAGCTACAGCATATGAAGTTGGTAAACTTAAAAGAAAACATTGTAGTACATTCAGTGTATTTTTCAATATAAATGTTTTGTGAAGTGTATCTTTGGAATTTAGTATTATATATCTTCTATATCAAATATATGAATAAACAGTTCCGCTTCTTGCTTCAACTACGAGAACTCTTGTACTTATTTCAGATCCGTACCTCTCCGCTAGCCAAGTTCCCCAAAGGAATGTAGCTGTGCCTACATTACTTGTGTCACACCCTTTTTCTCCTTCTTTCTATCTCTCTACTGATGGATCGAACGCTCATAAGAGATGCGTAATTCCTTCTCATAGCAGGAAATGAGAAGAAGATTATGATAAAAACTAACATAATAATTGGTGGAAAACCCTATCATAATAATTGTTGGAGAATCATAAGATATGTATAATTCATTCCCACAGCAGGAACCTGAGAACAACATTATGACACAAAACTCATTATCATAATAATTGGTGGACGAATAACATGAATCGAGGGGTGACACCACGAAATTACGACTTAAGGAACAGAATCGTATCGAAACTTTTGCCACCTTCACACTTCACTCCGCCTAGTAATGCGATCTCAACGCCAGAAGCGACAGCACCACCATATTCACAAGAGAAAATCCAGGTCCTATCTACTTCGCTCCTGCTAGAAGCTGCTGACACCTTTACAACACCACCAATGACAATTCACACACCATTGTCAACTTTCGAGACGATTCCAACAAGTTCACCAGGTACAACGCCCACATCTAGATTAACAACAGCGTTCCAGTCCTTGTTTGACCACGGTTCGACTGCCCTATCACCACCAGCGTCTAATCTAGGACCCGTGAGCCAGTGCCCAATTGACTTAACACCATCAACGTTCGAAGGTTTGAGTCAGCTACACGAACCTACGCCAATCTCACCTGTATTAGTGACTCCAAAACGTTCTCTTTTCATGGCGAACTTACTGAACATTACACCTGTGACTGAAACTATAACATTTTGGGTTCAACCATTGACTTTGAAAACACCGGAACATTATTCTAGGAGTGTCAATAGTTTTGGAAACTGTTGGAGAATAAAGAAAAGAATGAAGGACAAATATAACGAAAGTTGTCACTAAGCAGCGAATGGACAACTCTTCTGTAATTTTCGCACTTTCGCTCACAAGGAAGGGTCCGTCCTAAAACATCACAAGAGAATGAATGCAAAGGCAACCGAGAGGATTCCAGCATAACGTACACAAATCGCCGGTGAGAATTCTTCTTGCAATAACACCTGAAATTACGACATTCCATAATGCATACAGTAGCTAGTCCAGCCCGGAATTCAACCTATCTACAACTAAGGCTGAATTACATCCATTCGTGCCATTAACAGAGATTTCCATGGGTCCAGTAACGATATTTCCATCAAGCCCCAGGTGAACGACAACAACATTGAGTTTTCTTTCCAGTGAAAGTGACTTTAAACTGAACATTTTGAACTCTTTCAGTATGTCAGACAATACGTGCATTGTTTACTATTTACCAATTCGTTTGATAGGAACAATATTTCTGGACTGGGTAATTCACAAGGTATGTTTTTCCTATAGATCTTATTTTGTTTTTGAAATACAAATTGCAAAGTTTATGCACTAATTCCAACTATTTCCAAAAACTAATATAATTTATGCTATATTTAATTTTACATTCAGTAAAAGTAACTTTTTATACCTACGTCACAGTTACTATGGATTCTACTATAGTGTGAATGAATCTACTGATTGGCATTCCGCAGTCTGAGTTTACATCCAGCCTGCTCGTACTCAAATCTGAAACCACTGCATATATGTTTTACTACTGTGTTACCGTATTTGCCTATCTTAGAGGGAACTGTAATTCCGCCTAACCGTTTCAGACATATTGATACAGATGTTGTTTTTTTTGTAGTCCTGTGTTGTTCAATAAGTTATTGAGTTTTTCTCTCACATGTTTCATATGAAATCGTATGAATTTGTAGTGGCTCTAATGCCTGCAAACCAGTCAGAAGAGGTGTGTTTCCTTCTCTGGTTTCGCAACATCAATCGATGTTGCCGTGTTTTTCATTATATGCGTATATATGTATTCTGAAGTGATTATATAGTCAAGTGTTGGAGCGATGGCTCGACACTGAAATTATTGAGCAGCTATTGCCCTGCATACGATCAACTTCTGAGTAAAGTTTGTTTGAAACGATAATGGCTATACATTCTCTTTTATACGTCATAGGTAACGTCAGTAATACACGCCCATTTGACGTTTACACTAGACCACACTAAACCAGTTTTACGATATTAATTATATTTTCACTTATTGCACATAGGTTAGATTAAATTCAATTTCTATTTCATACACGCACAAGTCAAGGTTTGATTGCAAGTAAACAGATGTTTTGGTTAATGAATAATTCTAATGCAACTCAAAACTTTTCACGTTTCTAATTCTTAATTAATTCGAACTTTTTTTACTTCATTCCTTTGCAAACATTTTTACTTCAATGTTGCTGGAATTTCTTTGATGATATTATGTATGCAACAAGAAGATAACTCAATATCGGCTTACAAGTACTATCTATAAGGATGAGAGTTCTTTTCACCACACTTCGCTGAAAAAAGCCAATAACCGTTGTCACTCATACATAGGTTCTGCTGATGTTATACAACATAAAACAATTTTTTAAAAAAAATATAACAAAAAAATAGTAACTAACATATAAAAAGCAAAATAAAGAAAACAAGAACTAAATGTTTATTTGAACTTCCTATAATTGTCTAACAAGACTAGTCGTAGTATAAGTTAAATAGAATAAAAATTAAATATAGAAAAATGAAACAATAAACAAATAAATATTTTTTTTTGATATTGAAGATTTTCATTACATTTTTTTCTTCTTTTCTTCATATGATGTCGTGCCCGACAAAGTTTTCATTATATTTATTGAATATTGTACTTTGTGTTGTAGTTTTGGGTTTCATTGAATGTTGTAAAATATATTTTTTCATTATACTCCTTTAAACAATAAAAAGGTTGCAGTGGGTTATTTTTGCTATACGTATACCACATTGAATATTATAGTGTATCTTACTGTATTTTTTTTAAAACTTCACTGAATGTACTTTTCATAGTATTCTTTTTAATATTAACAAAAATTTGCAGCACTCTTTTATTGTACATGCATTTCACTGCATATTATACAGTATTTTATTTTACTGTATCTTTTTTAAATACTGCAAAATGTACCACGTTTTACATTGTGCTTTTTTCTATATTAATTGTCAATGACTGTTCATTGTGTTTTACAGTTCATAACAATGACTTCTATTTTTTATTTTTGATATTTTATGATTGTAATTCTTCTCTTAATCGAGCCTCGAGGACGTGGCTCAAATAACCCAGAAGGTATTGTTATGAGGTAAAATTTAAGTATAAATAGGAACATTAGAAGTCTCTCTAAAATGTATTAAAACTAACTCTACTTTGAAATCATTCTCATTAAATTATAATTGGAATAACATCCATTAAAATACATGTAGATTGAATTTATTTAATTGAGCTATATTCATTTTGATATTATTCTATTACAATTAGTGCAGTTTATATCTGCCTCTATAACCAGTACCAATTTGCCGTACTATACATGTATAAACCACTAAGCTTACACTCAGTAGCAAAGATCCTTGACATATTCTCCAAATGAGTATGTTGGCTTAGAGGTTAAATCCAAGGTCAGAAATAAAAATGTAAAACATACGTAGTTCTATGGGATAAAAACTGGTTCTCACTAGTTGGAAGCAACTATGAAGTCAAACTCGCGCTAGCCCTTCTCACCTCAAAAAAGCTGTTTCCATAAAAGGTTACGAGGTGTCGGGATCTAGTATAAATAAGCCCCGGGAGATGCTAGCGATCAGTTCCGCTTCTTGCTTCAACTACGAGAACTCTTGTACTTATTTCAGGTAAGACCTTTTCTTTATGTCCTAAAATTTCTTAGAAAATAAGTACCTTTGGAAGTTAAAAATTTATGCTTGTAACCTTCTTAGTTACAATGTAATTGTGAATTCTTTTTTATTCTAAATATTATAATATAATGGATTGTTCTATTGTTTTGAGAATTGGTATTTATTGCATTTTTGCTAATGGTTTAAAGATCAAAATGCTTACCGACTTCATGTTTAGGTTTAATTTGGAATTTTAAATAATCTTTCAGGAATAAAGAATAATTTTTTGTAATCTATTCTAACTTAGAACTTTATTCCAAATTAAGTAAAATATATTTCTTTAAAATGATTGTTGCATTAATCGCAACTATTTTATAATCTTTAATTAAGTTAAGATTTTTTCTTGCAACATATTCTAAAATGCGAAAGCTACAGTATATGAAGTTGGTAAACTTAAAAGAAAACATTGTAGTACATTCAGTGTATTTTTCAATATAAATGTTTTGTGAAGTGTATCTTTGGAATGTAGTATTATATATCTTCTATATCAAATATATGAATAAACAGTTCCGCTTCTTGCTTCAACTACGAGAACTCTTGTACTTATTTCAGATCCGTACCTCTCCGCTAGCCAAGTTCCCCAAAGGAATGTAGCTGTGCCTACATTACTTGTGTCACACCCTTTTTCTCCTTCTTTCTATCTCTCTACTGATGGATCGAACGCTCATAAGAGATGCGTAATTCCTTCTCATAGCAGGAAATGAGAAGAAGATTATGATAAAAACTCCTAACATAATAATTGGTGGAAAACCCTATCATAATAATTGTTGGAGAATCATAAGAGATGTATAATTCATTCCCACAGCAGGAACCTGAGAACAACATTATGACACAAAACTCATTATCATAATAATTGGTGGACGAATAACATGAATCGAGGGGTGACACCACGAAATTACGACTTAAGGAACAGAATCGTATCGAAACTTTTGCCACCTTCACACTTCACTCCGCCTAGTAATGCGATCTCAACGCCAGAAGCGACAGCACCACCATATTCACAAGAGAAAATCCAGGTCCTATCTACTTCGCTCCTGCTAGAAGCTGCTGACACCTTTACAACACCACCAATGACAATTCACACACCATTGTCAACTTTCGAGACGATTCCAACAAGTTCACCAGGTACAACGCCCACATCTAGATTAACAACAGCGTTCCAGTCCTTGTTTGACCACGGTTCGACTGCCCTATCACCACCAGCGTCTAATCTAGGACCCGTGAGCCAGTGCCCAATTGACTTAACACCATCAACGTTCGAAGGTTTGAGTCAGCTACACGAACCTACGCCAATCTCACCTGTATTAGTGACTCCAAAACGTTCTCTTTTCATGGCGAACTTACTGAACATTACACCTGTGACTGAAACTATAACATTTTGGGTTCAGCCATTAACATTGAAAACACCGGAACATTATTCTAGGAGTGTCAATAGTTTTGGAAACTGTTGGAGAATAAAGAAAAGAAGGAAGGACAAATATAACGAAAGTTGTCACTAAGCAGCGAATGGACAACTCTTCTGTAATTTTCGCACTTTCGCTCACAAGGAAGGGTCCGTCCTAAAACATCACAAGAGAATGAATGCAAAGGCAACCGAGAGGATTCCAGCATAACGTACACAAATCGCCGGTGAGAATTCTTCTTGCAATAACACCTGAAATTACGACATTCCGTAATGCATACAGTAGCTAGTCCAGCCCCGAATTCGATCTATCTACAACCCAGGCTGAATTACATCCATTCGTGCCATTAACAGAGGTTTCCATGGGTCCAGTAACGATATTTCCATCAAGCCCCAGGTGAACGACAACAACATTGAGTTTTCTTTCCAGTGAAAGTGACTTTAAACGGAACATTTTGAACTCTTTCAGTATGTCAGACAATACGTGCATTGTTTACTATTTACCAATTCGTTTGATAGGAACAATATTTCTGGACTGGGTAATTCACAAGGTATGTTTTTCCTATAGATCTTATTTTGTTTTTGAAATACAAATTGCAAAGGTTATCCATTAATTCCAACTATTTCCAAAAACTAATATAATTTATGCTATATTTAATTTTACATTCAGTAAAAGTAACTTTTTATACCTACGTCACAATTACTATGGATTCTACTATAGTGTGAATGAATCTACTGATTGGCATTCCGCAGTCTGAGTTTACATCCAGCCTGCTCGTACTCAAATCTGAAACCACTGCATATATGTTTTACTACTGTGTTACCGTATTTGCCTATCTTAGAGGGAACTGTAATTCCGCCTAACCGTTTCAGACATATTGATACAGATGTTTTTTTTTTGTAGTCCAGTGTTGTTCAATAAGTTATTGAGTTTTTCTCTCACATGTTTCATATGAAATCATATGAAATTGTAGTGGCTCTAATGCCTGCAAACCAGTCAGAAGAGGTGTGTTTCCTTTTCTGGTTTCGCAACATCAATCGATGTTGCCGTGTTTTTCATTATATGCGTATATATGTATTCTGAAGTGATTATATAGTCAAGTGTTGGAGCGATGGCTCAACACTGAAATTATTGAGCAGCTATTGCCCTGCATACGATCAACTTCTGAGTAAAGTTTGTTTGAAACGATAATGGCTATACATTCTCTTTTATACGTCATAGGTAACGTCAGTAATACACGCCCATTTGACGTTTACACTAGACCACACTAAACCAGTTTTACGATATTAATTATATTTTCACGTATTGCACATAGGTTAGATTAAATGCAATTTCTATTTCATACACGCACAAGTCAAGGTTTGATTGCAAGTAAACAGATGTTTTGGTTAATGAATAATTCTAATGCAACTCAAAACTTTTCACTTTTCTAATTCTTAATTATTTCAAACTTTTTTACTTCATTCTTTTGCAAACATTTTTACTTTAATGTTGCTGGTATTTCTTTGATGATATTATGTATGTAATAAGAAGATAACTCAATATCGGCTTACTAGTACTATCTATAAGAATGAGAGTTCTTTTCAACACACTTCGCTGAAACAAACCAATAACCGTAGTCACTCATACATAGGTTCTGCTGATGTTATACAACATAAAACATTTTTTTAAAAAAAACAATATAACAATAAAAGAGTAAACTAACATATAAAAAGCAAAATAAAGAAAACAAGAACTAAATGTTAATTTGAACTTCCTATAATTGTCTAACAGGACTAGTTGTAGTATAAGTTAAATAGAATAAAAATTAAAAATAGAAAAATGAAACAATAAACAAATAAATAATTTTTTTTTCATATTGAAGATTTTCATTACATTTTTTTCTTCTTTTCTTCATATGATGTCG
This sequence comes from Potamilus streckersoni, assembly GCA_016746295.1. NCBI lineage: Eukaryota > Metazoa > Mollusca > Bivalvia > Unionida > Unionidae > Potamilus > Potamilus streckersoni. The sequence goes on along the minus strand of JAEAOA010002340.1, from coordinate 1,424,482 downwards.
TTGCCGACAAAGTTTTCATTATATTTATTGAATATTGTACTTTGTGTTGTAGTTTTGGGTTTCATTGAATGTTGTAAAATATATTTTTTGATTATACTCCTTTGAACAATAAAAAAGGTTGCAATGGGTTATTTTTGCTATACGTATACCACATTGAATATTATAGTGTATCTTACTGTATTTTTTTAAAACTTCACTGAATGTACTTTTCATAGTATTCTTTTTAATATTAACAAAAAGTTGCAGCATTATTTTATTGTACATGCATTTCGCTGCATATTATACAGTATTTTAATTTACTGTATCTTTTTTAAATACTGCAAAATGTACCACGTTTTACATTGTGCTTTTTTCTATATTAATTGTCAATGACTGTTCATTGTGTTTTACAGTTCATAACAATGACTTCTATTTTTTATTTTTGATATTTTATGATTGTAATTCTTCTCTTAATCGAGCCTCGAGGACGTGGCTCAAATAACCCAGAAGGTATTGTTATGAGGTAAAATTTAAGTATAAATAAAAACATTAGAAGTCTCTCTAAAATGTATTAAAATTAACTCTACTTATAAATCATTCTCATTAAATTATAATTGGAATAACTTATATTAAAATACATGTAGATTGAATTTATTTAATTGAGCTATATTCATTTTGATATTATTCTATTACAATTAGTGCAGTTTATATCTGCCTCTATAACCAGTACCAATTTGCTGTACTATACATGTATAAACCACTAAGCTTACACTCAGTAGCAAAGATTCTTGACATATTCTCCAAATGAGTATGTTGGCTTAGAGGTTAAATCCAAGGTCAGAAATAAAAATGTAAAACATACGTAGTTCTATGGGATAAAAACTGGTTCTCACTAGTTGGAAGCAACCATGAAGTCAAACTGGCGCTAGCCCTTCTAACCTCAAAAAAGCTGTTTCCATAAAAGGTTACGAGGTGTCGGGATCTAGTATAAATAAGCCCCGGGAGATGCTAGTGATCAGTTCCGCTTCTTGCATCAACTACGAGAACTCTTGTACTTATTTCAGGTAAGACCTTTTCTTTATGTTCTAAAATTTCTTAGAAAATAAGTACCTTTGGAAGTTAAAGTTTTATGCTTGTAACCTTCTTAGTTACAATGTAATTGTGAATTCTTTTTTATTCTAAATATTATAATATAATGGATTGTTCTATTGTTTTGAGAATTGTTATTTATTGCATTTTTGCTAATGGTTTAAAGATCAAAATGCTTACCGACTTCATGTTTAGGTTTAATTTGGAATTTTAAATAATCTTTCAGGAATAAAGAATAATTTTTTGTAATCTATTCTAAATTAGAACTTTATTCCAAATTAAGTAAAATAAATTTCTTTAAAATGATTGTTGCATTAATCGCAACTATTTTATAATCTTTAATTAAGTCAAGATTTTTTCTTGCAACATATTCTAAAATGCGAAAGCTACAGCATATGAAGTTGGTAAACTTAAAAGAAAACATTGTAGTACATTCAGTGTATTTTTCAATATAAATGTTTTGTGAAGTGTATCTTTGGAATGTAGTATTATATATCTTCTATATCAAATATATGAATAAACAGTTCCGCTTCTTGCTTCAACTACGAGAACTCTTGTACTTATTTCAGATCCGTACCTCTCCGCTAGCCAAGTTCCCCAAAGGAATGTAGCTGTGCCTACATTACTTGTGTCACACCCTTTTTCTCCTTCTTTCTATCTCTCTACTGATGGATCGACCGCTCATAAGGGATTCGTAATTCCTTCTCATAGCAGGAAATGAGAAGAAGATTATGATAAAAACTCCTAACATAATAATTGGTGGAAAATCCTATCATAATATATAACTGCAGCAGCAGATTTGAGAACGATCCTATTCTTACTCATTTACGATGCAAACTTCATGTACTCTTTGCCACACAGTACTATGTACATGATATTGAGTAAAAGTTATTTTTGGAAAAGACTGTGCAGCATTGCACAATGTAATCGAGATTTCATATAAATGGCGGAAGGAGGTGAAGACTATGCTGTCCCTAACGAACAGATTCGAAACGTAAGTAAAGGAATTCTCGCAACTTTGTGGAAATTAAGAGTTAAGGCATAAAAAATAAAGTATTTGTGCATGGAGAGGTGTATTTATAAACACTGACACTGACTTATGCCTGGGGCCTCAGTAGTCTAATTTTCCTCCTAAGGATGAGTGTTTATTCGTAGGTGTTGTTTCCACTGAATCCATGTGCAATATTTTCCTTACAATGAGCATGTCCATGAATGTCACTGTTTTAGGAAGTGGTGGCTATTTTGCTTTAAAATGTTTAAATTATGTTTCATAGATATTTTTGTTTAAAAAAAAATACTTTGTTCTGAAAACAGGTTATAAGGACCGGACAAATTTCCGACCCCACCCCCAATATGCTACCATCAACCGGTCTCTTTCTCTAAATCGGTTTCACACACGCACACACACGTACGTACTTACGTACTTACGTATGTATGCATGTATGTATGCATGTATGTATGTATGTATGTATGTATGTATGTATGTATGTATGTATGTATATATATATATATATATATATATATATATATATATATATATATATATATATATATATATATATATATATATGTGTGTGTGTGTGTGTGTGTGAGAGAGAGAGAGAGAGAGAGAGAGAGAGAGAGAGAGAGAGAGAAGGCGGCTTGATGCCATCATACCAGAAAGATGATAAGGTGCATGGCGTCGCTAGGTTTGATGTCACCCAACGCAGTAACTCATGGTGACACCCCGTGAACCCCTTAGTGCCAAAAAATTTAAAAATTTTATAGACAGTCATGTGCTTAACTCGTGGTGTCACCACCATGGACCTCTATCCTTTACAAAAATTCAAATATTTTATAGACAGTCATTTCGGTGACCCCCACTCTGATGGTGTCACGCGGGGCGGTCCGTACCCCCTATTGACGTCTCTGAGGATAAGAAGAAAAGGAGTCCGTATGGAGCCGTGTAAGAGAGATGCCTTATAATAAAACTACCTACCATTATCAAACTGAGTGGCCTTATCTAAATTTAACCTTCACCTAAAACGCTAACGCGGATGCGATGAAACCGTTCAATGTATATAAGTTGAAGATACGATGCCCATGTGTACAGTGCTATACCGAATTACATGGAAAATCTTTTCACAGTTGCCATACTTGTTATATATGCACAAACCACACAGACACACATTATTCACACGTTCTAATATATATATATATATATATATATATATATATATATATATATATATATATATATATATATATATATATATATATATATATATATATGTATATATATATATATATATATATATATATATACACAGTTTGTCTGTAGGTTTATCGATTGAGAAAGAGAAATTCTTTTATTCCTCCATGTTCTGAAGAATTACTTGTAATAGCAAACTAATACATATATAAATATTGTTGCTAACTAGATAAATTGCAATATGTTTCTGCTTTTAAAAATATAACTACAGAGTAAATATATGCTTCAACATTTGAAAGTCTAGCCTTATTTGCAAAACTTAGAAATGAACTCGTGACCTTTTCGTCGTGGTAAGTTTATTGTGACTTAGGTTTCTATATAAGGTTTTGGTGAACAAATTATACCAAGCTTGTTTTTACTTAAGCTTTGAAAATCTATGATCAGAATTTTTCTTGCGTTCAGATATAATTTGAGAAGAATCATTTGTTAAAAAATCATGTGAATAATTAACTGCTCATTGTTATTTTGGACGAAGCTACTACTTTGGAATTGTTATTCATTCCAAGACATTCTGAAGTATGTTTTTTTTTTATATACGTCAACACTGTTGGTACATCAGCCTGTTCCAGATTATTGGTTCATTATGATATTCAATATTAGAAATCATTTAGAACACTTTATACCTTGGACTTATGATAGAAAATTAGGAATGTTGAAGATTTAAATTTTCAGCTTGTAACTTAGAGAAATAAATTTATCTGTTGATTTTATAAAGCTTGCTGGTTTCGCTTCTTTATGTTACTTAATTGAAGAAAATATGATTGTGACAATATCATTATCAGGGTTGACGGTAATGTACTTTATTTCATTTATATTTTTTTTAATTCTAACATGGTGCTTTCTATACTCGATAAAAATCAGATGCAACGGTAGACTGCACGAACCCGACTTGCTGTCGAATAAACGACCGGCAGTTCTGGTTCGATGCACTTTGCAAAGCGTACTTAGTAGAAAAAAGCAGTCCATGAGATCGGGGTCTATATTCTTCGCTGCTTGAATCGAAAAGTAATGATGGTGTACGAAAGAAATAATCCTTTACAGTTATTATAGTTACGACACATGGAATCGTATTCCCAGAACTCCGTGGAGAAGAACAAACTCAGCTCAGTCTAAAAGGCCCAAGTTAAATGATACTTAATTACAATTTGTTATGTGAAATTTATAAAATGATAACGTGGAAGAATTTCTGAAAGTTGTATCATTCAAGATTCTTTCTAACTTAGACCGAAATTCGTACTCCACACGTTTGAGAACACTGAAGTTGGCTTGATGAGAGGCGAAGCATGTTTTTGACAAATTCTGTAAGTTTCATAAATTGTAATGGATTGGTCGGTTGGTTTAGTTAGTAGTTTTTTCTGGTCTTTGGGGGTTTTTTTTGGGGGGGGGGGTAATTAGCTAGTTGGTTTAATGTTAATTGATTGGTTGGTTTAGCTAGTTTTTAAATAGCTAATTGGTTTAACGATACACCAAATATATTATTCCATTTATAGATCCGCAAGTTACAGGAATTATGCAAAGGTCGTCTAACCGAAATCGAGGTGCGCAAGATCATGGAACTCCATGACTGGGATTTAAATAGAACAGCGAATGCAATTCTCTGCAGTAAGTTTCTACAGTTCTTCGTTTTTAAAATGAAAGATCTGTGTCGTTTTCTAACTGCCAAACCTGCTAGCTTTCACAATTCCGAAAGAAAGCGAATCGCAAGAATAAAGTGTAGCACTATAAATCCAACAGACTCCATTGATTCCTCGTGGAAAGAGAATCAAACAGCAATAGAAATGGCCAAGTTATCCATTAATAAAACCTTTCAAGAGCTTCTGTTTCAGCCCTTAAGACCTGACATCTTTTTTTTCAGACAACGAAAGTTAAGGTACAAGAGTAAGGACACAATCACAAAGGCATGACATACGAAAATCTGCAAATCCTTCTTGATAAGTTTGTGAAATGTCGAGGGAGGGGCAGTTTACTTTGTTTACTGACCTTTTCTTTTTCAATCAAAAGTGTAAATCCTGAGTTTTGTATCAGTTCTACTAATTTTGTTTTTGTTTCAACAGGTGTGTGTAGGGGTGGGTAATTTGAATAGGTGGATGGAGTAACGTATTTTGAAAGAAATGTGCTCATTTTAATTGCAACAACAATAACAACAACAACAACAACAACAACAATAACAATAATAATAATAATAATAATAATAATAATAATAATAATAATAATAATAATAATAATAATAATAATAATAATAATAAATAAATAAATAAATAAATAAATTATTTGCCAGGAAGAATTGATTTGACTGTTGTTAACAAGCTGGTAAGTGGGCACACCAAAATATAATCCACACGACTATTTTTCAGCACAAATGTCATAGCTATTTTATAATAAATTTCAAATAATAAAAGCTAGATATTTAAACGTTATTTTACAAAGTAGTTTACACAGATTCGTAATGTTGGAGGAGAAAGTTAACGGTTTTTTTTTTTCACGCGAATGAAATTACACGACTCCACACACTACAGTTTCTCGTTGAATCATGGAATCACGCTTATCACATAAACTTTCATCCCATTGAGGAGATAACTCCCCCGCCCATAAATATTTTGGTGTTTAAATGACGAAGAATATTGTATAGCACTTAACTTGAATTATATTTACTGTGATCGTTTCTTTTCCATGGCTTTTGTACTAGGGGTAAAGATTCGGTATATTTTGTTGGGGAAGAAAAATGTCACGGGTGAAGATTTTCCGAAAAAAATCAACCAACCAACCCCCTAAATCTGTGTTGATACTGTTGGACGATATATAGGTCTGATGTCACCTGTTCATTACAATGTGGAATTTTGCTGCATGAAAATCATTCCGGAACAATCCTGCGCACACTTTAGACAAATACCGGTAATTGGTAACAGCGATATCGATTGTGAAATCGAAAATGGCCACAAGACAGATGGTTATACTATTTCTCGTAGTTTTACAAGTCACCAAATATAGAATTTGCTCTGGAAATCACCAAAAGAACCCTTCAGTCGACGGTAACTCCACGTCCACGAGAAATATCGACAAGTGCATGAAATATACACCGATGTGTGAATAAGTAGTTACGAATAAGTGCAGCTTTTAATGAATAGGTGATATCAGCCCCTAACCTGAAAATCAACATCATAGCGGGTATGGGGCTGATGTATGATGTTCGATAATACTAACCTGAGCGTGGTTTTGTTACCATGTGATACAAAAAGTTTCCCTTCCACGGTAATTTTATTGTCGTATATAATGAAGCTAATGTCATTAACATACGCAGACATGAGAGATCCTAACAAGTAACAAACTTGTAAAACTTAACCCCAAAAAATTACCACAATTATTGTCAGAACCAAATTTGAACAACCGCAAAATACCCAAATCGGAAACTTTTCAACTACCACCTTTCCCTTATAGCAACAAACAAAAGGTGTACTTTTCCCTCTCCCTTCCATCCAGCACATGACAAACGCGCCTTTCCCTTGTAAAATAGCACGTGAACACGCGACATAATATTACCTTGCTGTCGCAGTGTTATTTAGGTTGGTCTGATTGTGTGATTTTCAGGGGGGGTGAGTTGGTTGGAGTTTTTTTTATATTTTTGATGGGATTTTAATGGATGCTAGGGTACTCATAATATGTTCCAGCTATGATTCTCGCTTATTAATCCATGGGACACGCACTACTTGCTACGGCTGAGATGACCTTAGTCTCGACATGCCGAGATTGTACTTGCAAAGAGAATTTGCAGTTATCAGTCTGGGGATAACACGGCCAAAACTTCACCACCTTGCGAATTTTCTGTATTAGATGCATATCTTTAAACTTTATGCCTAAAGAGACTGTTGAAAATTGTCAAATGGTTGGAAACAAAGACATAAAACGTCAAAAATGACATTAATAAGATAATAATCTTAAAACATTATTCCTAACATAAATTTGACTTTTATCTGTCTTGTAACTGTGTTTTGACACGCTTTTTTTAAATATTAATCCAAGTAACAATTTTTTAACTTTCCGAGCGCATTCTAAAGCCCCAAAAATTTGGCATGCGTCGTTCTCGTTTGACATCGACTTTATTTCAAACAACAGCTTTATAACAGCTTGATAATAACAGCTTATAACAGCTTAATAACAGCTTTATAACAGCTTGATAATAAAAACTCGATCCTGGTATCAGAGGTGACATAATAAACTTAACATTATGTCCAGGCAATGAAAACAAACAGACGCGTAATTAATAGCAAAAAATCTACAACGTTAACATCTGCTGCCTTAAACATTGCATATCTAACAGAAAGTTAATACAAATTACGGAGTTCTTCCAACATAGTACAGCAGTCAAAAATGAACCCAACTATTTTCTACAATTTTAAGACTTACATAAACCTCTTCCAAGTTTATAATTCCTATTTTCTACGATAAATTTTTAAAGAGTAATGCAAAGTGTTCGGATCGGGACAGAGCATTAATAATGACGGTGCCTAACAGTTTCGGCCTTCTGGCATCCAGATTATTTTTTTTCCTTAATTTTTTGTGGGATTATTTGTTGTTGTTATTTTAATTTTGTTCAAATCATAACGAAAATCTTTCAACCAATACGTTGCAAAAAATATCAATCAAATTTTACTGGTTTTCTTAAGCCACGAAAAAAAACCCATAATTTTGGGAAAGAGTATCGTGGCATCAAATCATCTCTACACTGTACAAAAATTTATTTAACATTTGTCAAATATGCATTTACTTAAAATAGTAAACTGTTTAATTGCAAATTCTCAAAAGCCACGAAAAAGTATTTGATGAAACTTCATTGAAATGGCAAATGATTTGAATGCACCATTAAGTCTGTCCATCCAGTAAAGAATTCAGGAATATAAAGACACACTGTACTAACTGTAGAAAAATGGGAACCTGCTTGGAAATGGGTGAAGATACAAAATAGTGTATGTATAGGTTTGACTGGCCATGATTGCTTGATAGTAAAAGACAGATTTTTGTTTAACGTATCATAAGAGCTTATCCTAGTTGTAGAGGCGTTGTTTTATTGATGGAATTTCAGACCTTCAGCTGTCTTGAGTTTAGTACACTCATTAAAGAAATTAGCACCTGATGCTTTGCTGCTGAATTGAAACCATATATATCAAACACATGAAGGCACATAGAAAGATGCTGCCTATATTCTTTACTCTGCACAGAAGCTGTCATCCAGAATGCATTTGTACTGATAAATAAAGGTTCGATCATGAGCACTCAGAAATTTAAAGTTATTGATTTTTAATATTATGGTGATTGCATATGTTTACTATGGGAACCGAGTTAGTACTGAATGAGTCCTTTCTATGGGAACTGAATAAGTCCTGTGCGAGTCATTACAATGTGAACTGAATTAGTTCTGTAGAAGTCCTTACTATGGGAACTGAATTAGTACTGAATGAGTCCTTACTATGCGAACTGAATAAGTGCTGTAGAAGTCCTTACTATGGGAACTGAATTAGTACTGAATTAGTCCTTACTATGCGAACTGAATTAGTGCTGTAGAAGTCCTTACTATCCTAACTGAATAGCACTGAATGAGTCCTTACTATGCGAACTGAATTAGTGCTGTAGAAGTCCTTATTATGGGAACTGAATTAGTACTGAATGAGTCCCTTACTATGCGAACTGAATTAGTGCTGTAGAAGTCCTTATTATGGGAACTGAATTAGTACTGAATGAGTCCCTTACTATGCGAACTGAATTAGTGATGTAGAAGTCCTTATGATGGGAACTGAATTAGTACTGTAGGAGTCCTTAAACAATGGCTTAATAGGCACACTTCGAGTAGGAAGGAGAGTTGATTACATATAATGGACATTTACACTGCAGACCGAGATAATCTGAAATCCTTGTATGCATGGAAATTGTGTATGCAGATACCGAAAGAGGGCGAGATTTGTACTTAATCTGCAATACCGTTAAACGAGCGTTAAACGAGCATTATATGTTGTTTCTTTCTCCACCTTACTTAGTTATTATTTTCTGCTTGATAAAAATACAGATAAAAAGGAAACGACGTCAATAAACTGTAGTACAGTTTTTCTTAATTTTTAGCAAAAGGTAAAAGAAAGCAGGAGAAAATTTCAATGCAGTTTTGTAACTGGACCAATGTTCAGGTGACACTTAAATATGTGCAATCGGAACATGGTTCAGGCCTGAATATGAACAGTCACTAAAACACAGGAAATGCTTCAGTATCATCCATTCTATATAGATGTAATTGTTTACCAAATGATGGTGTGTGTATGTCTCATACAATAACAGATCGACTGAGACAATTTGTTCTGGGCTGAAACGTTCCCAAGTTTGTCTTGTTTGTTTTGAGCTTCTTGTGGTGGTGGGCGGGGATGTTTTAGTTTCAGTTCTTCTTTTTTCAAGCACGAACTCACAATTAACTTTCTTTAATTGGACTTCTATCAGGTTGATTGACTATTATTATCTTAGCCTAATCCAAGGACACACACACAATAAATATATCCAAAATACACAAATGTGTTGGAATATTGGTCTCATATTTGCAGTTTGGGCATTGTCGGCAAAGCGCATCAAGCGAGTAATGATGGAATGTTTTAGCATTATTCCTTTCATTTAGTAATTTTCAGTTTGATGTATATTAGTTTCAACTTTTGGTATGACCTCTTCACTACAAATTCCGTTTTTGGAATTCAAGGCTGACAGCAGAAGCATCTCTTAAATGTTAGATGCATGCTATATTACACAGTTGATGCGCCATTCTGCTTCAGCAGAATTGTTTCTACTTGCTGATTTACCCATTTTTAGACACAGATAATCTAGAAGAGAAAGTAAACATTCATGTTTCTCTCCTGGTTATATATCTAGGCGTGTGATGTTTACGTCTTCAAGTTTTCATACCGATCTGTCCATGGTACACCATGTTAGAATCATTATTCTCCCTATCGTGCTATGGACTAGTCGACCAGGAAGATACATCTGGGATTAAAAATGCGAGTCCAAGTGCCTCTATAACACAAGTCTTGTCAATAAATGTCTTTACGGCTGAATTTCTAATTTGATAACTAATCGTTGTTCCAAGTACGATGCCTGGATTTGTTAGCCGATTAAAACTGATTAAAACTTCGTTGTATTTACTTAAAAGCCTTGGGCGACGGTATAATAACCTAATTGTCTGGTACTGATTGCCTAAAATTGAAATAATTTGCAATAAAGGGCTTCAATCGCATCTTGAACTCCATGCTCTGTTCTACAGCGTGTGCAGTGTGCTTCATATCTCTGTAAACGAAAATAACAAGACTGAATGGATCCTGCAAACTGTGTTTGTCTAAATTATTTTGTTCTTTGGTTTCTTGAAGCGTGATAGTAAATGAACTTTGTCAAACCTGACAACAGTCCTAAGTTTTGGTGACAAAAAAAACAACACATTAGGAACATAAGCCTAGACATCGCGAAAAAAATTTGCTACTGCACAGGAACGGTCTTAGCAAACGCGGGCCCCGATTTGGATCATTTTGGCGGGGCTCCCATATGCTTAAGGCTTTCCGTGAGCACAACATTTCCAAATAACCTTTAAAACAAGTTTTATATGATACTGAAGTTCTAATTTACTTCCATTGCTTTCAAAATTACTTTCTTTTTATAGATATATATTTTTTAAATTTACTAAAACGCGGAGATTATGTGATCGCGGAGCCAAATTGGTCCAATCGACCTAAGGTAGGTCCTAGTTTTATAAATTATCACCAAATACCGATTGATCCTGAAATCGATTCTATTAGCCTGAAGGTGCCACCTCCGATAAAACGAGTTAAACCCATCTATCCATTATACCCATCTATCCATTCTGCTGAGCACTAAAGACATGAACATTTAAGCAATACGAAAAAAATCCATGTCGAACACAAGCTCAACGAATGGCTGCATACCTTGTTACTTTAACTCCAAAGTCAAATGTTAGCGCGTGAGTTGTAGAATGAGTTGGCTTGCGTTATACTGAAGCATGAACGGATGTCATCAATGGGTATAAGAAATGTATTAAAACAATTAAAAAAATTTCACCAAAATCTAAATGTAAATATCCCATGACTGGCTGTGGCGTTAAGGTCAGAAGGTACGCCAGAGTGATGTAGAATAAACTGTCATTGTTTCTTGATGATTCGTTTTAGGTACTAACAGAATTCATTCTCGTCTGTAAGAAATATATGCAAATGAAAAAACATAAGGATGTCATACAGAGAAGAAATATTGTAATATATATCGTCCTTTACAACCCGCTTCATCATCAATCCATTGTGTCTGTTTGAATTTAAATGGATTCTTCAAAACTGATCTCCTCCAGGTTTGAGTGCTATTTATTGGTACGTTTTTTTTTTTCTTTATATATCTGGTTGTTTTGTCATTTCGCTTTCTTCATGCACTTACGCAGTTCATCCCATCTGCTTTTAGGTAATCCAGAAGACCTGCGGGATATACTTGGTAGAACGGATGAGGTAATTTTCTTATATAATTCTTGAAACAAGCGAAAGGAAGCTTTAGTTAACAAACTTCACTTTGGTATTTTACATGTTTGCAGACCTGTATTATGATGGGGGGGGGAGAGGAAGAAAGGATTCAAAGTTTTCAGTTAAGAGGGTGTTAGATTCTCACAATTATTTTAGGTTTTTACGTTTGATCAATGTTGTAATCTAAAGCAACCATATACTGATTTTGTTTTTTAATTAGGATGCTGTTTGCTGTGGAGAAGCGATATAACCAATAATAATAATAATAATAATAATAATAATAATAATAATAATAATAATAATAATAATAATAATAATAATAATATATTAAGAAGAAGAAGAAGAAGAAGAAGAAGAAGAAAAAGAAGAAGAAGAAGAAGAAGAAGAAGAAGAATGAGTGAATGAATGAATAATAAATAAATAAATAAATAATACATAAATAAGTCAAAACTAAACTAATAGTATAGAAGAAGAGAAATTCTTTTCGTTGCAAATTAAAAACATTCTTTAGGGAAACACATTTCCAAAATACTATGTTGTAATGAACATGAAAACAAACTGAGAGGCGCACTGAAAGCAGTTGACCTGTTTGTAGTTGTAAACATCTAAATTTTATATGTATGTATTCATTCTTACACCAAATACACTAGTCACGTTGAGAAACGTATCAGTAAATGTTTTCCACTGTTTCAATTTTTGGTCACCTGGCCCTGCTTTCACTAAACAGAATAATGTTTCTTCATTTGGTTGAGAGCTTGCAATATCTCATGCTTGGCATAGAGAACAATCCTCAGACGTTATGTATTCAACCATAATAACAATGCCTTGAATTTTCCTGAAAAGAATTTGATTTTTGTTTTCAATTTTTTTATTGTATATCGGAGGAACTTCTTATTTTTATATAAAAAGTAAAGGAGTATCAAATGATATTGTTTAAAGTTTACATTGTTTTCCCCTTATATCATTTTTGCCTCTGGTCAGAATTCCCAATATGTAAGATAATGTAATTAAGAATATAATAACAGAAGAAATCTCAGTTTGAGACAAATACCGCGAAAATAGCGAACCAATATATATATATATATATATATATATATATATATATATATATATATATATATATATATATATATATATATATGTACTCTAAGTTCTAAATGACATTTACAGATATTGCGTCATCTGCGTGAACTGCCCAGGGCCATCGTTATTTTTAAATAATTTTCTTCTGATATTTGCGCAGAGCTGTTTGAGTGTATTGGTACGTCTTTGAAATTTGTGTCTATTTGTGAAATAGTTACTGAAAAGGTTTGCGTTAATTTCAATTTAGGATGAACTGCAAGCAGTTTTTAAGGATGACGTTATCCAGGATCTTCTCAGGAAGCAGGACATTTTGAGCGAAGTCAGGCAGTTCGCCTGTAAGCCGTGTGATAACGTGTGGTGGCGTAAAGTTCCAGCAAGGAAAATGGTATGTTTGGGTATAGTCTTGTGCTTGCAAAATAATCAGATTGAACTTTAATGGTGTATCAGCTAAAAACCAGCAGAGTCATTCGAAAAGTATAATTTGATAATTACATATCGATAATTTAATCAACATTAGCAAACGGCAAAACAATATATATATATATATATATATATATATATATATATATATATATATATATATATATATATACACATACAGATTCATGACGTATTTATCATTTGTTTAGGTTTTATGTACGTTAGAATTCGTTGCACATTCATCGATTAGGCTTTGGTTCAGAAGAGTGGAATTTAAGCATTTGTTTAAAACTTATATACATTAAAGATCCTTTAAGTCCTGTGTCTAACTGACACCAAAAAGGAGACGATTTCAATTGAAAATTTAAGTAACGTGCTTATGTCTGTTGTTGATAACTAAAATTTACTCTTTCCTCGCTCAGGTATCCACATGCCGAATATGTCGAATAAAGTATGATGCTATCCCGAAGGAGGAGGAGTGGGGTTGGGCAATTTTTGAGTGTAGCTGCGGAAATATATTTAGGTTGGTAGATAATGTAACAAGAAGACCAAGCGGGTCTGAGAGACTCGCCTGTTAATGTCTACTTAAATGCGAAATCCAAGAACCGCTTGCAAGGAAGTATGGGTTAATAGAGTTTCCTTTCGATTTTTTTTTATCAAAGTATGTTTCCTAATTCCGAAAACTTTTATGAAGTTTTTCTACTATATTCCGTCATATAATGACTGCAAGTCAACATAACTTGTATCAAATTTGATAGTTCTTGGACCATAATCGATTCTATCGTAAAGTCTGTTAATTGTGTTTTAGAAGTCTTTTAACGGTGTCTTTTCTAATTAAAGTAACAAAATATTGGACCTACTATATCATCATTTGTTAAAACTTAAAAGAATTCAGATTAATAGCTTCTTGTCAAAATTTGACAAATTATGTTAAATAGTTTTGTTTTGAAGTAATTTAAAGGTTTGTGTATTATTTGGTAACTGGATCCATGATAGATGTTGCATCTGTTTCAGCTGTACAAATTTGAAAGGTCTTCAGATCTAGTCAAGTTTCTGTCGACCTGTTTTTAAGACGTTATTTAAAGGATTTTTGTTTTGTTTTGTTTATTTGTTCAATACTAGTAGGTCTTTATACGCTTTTCATACAGTTTGCTCAAATTCTATTCAAACTTGATTGGAAGTTATGAGATAAAAATCTTTGACGAATGTGCAATTGTTCTGTTGGTGTCCAAGAAGCAATCAAAAATGGAAAAATGTTGCTGGATGACCCTACCATAAGACCATTTGCTCTTTTGGACACATGAGCAAACGACCAGCTGTTGAATTATCAGCAGAACGGACGGTCAACGGCACAGTGAACAGAAAATCTCGAATATTACTTGAATCCGGATGGATGGATGGATGGATGGATGGATGGATGGATGGATGGATGGATGGATGGATGGATGGATGGATGGATGGATGAATGGGTGAGTGGGCGGGTGGGTGAGCGGGCGGGCGTACAGGTGTGTTATTGTTTTATTGTCTTTCCAGTGGTTTTGGTCAAATGAATGTCACAAAAAGAACATGTTACAGAAATAAAGGAGGATGTGGGCAATTTGTTCTCCCAAGCCAAATACGTCCGCCAGACAGACGTTGCAGGAAAAAGATGTCTCCAATAGATCACAGTTTCAATGTACCTTACTATCCGGGCCATTTTCCTTTGAACCTTAGTCCAGGCCTCCATATTGACTGTGTTTTTTTCGATCCATACCATCAAGCTCAAAAACTCAAAATGGAAAGACAAGCAGACGATAATAACGCTGATAGACAGTCGCAGAAAGTAGACCAGGTTAATCAACAAGAAAGGCCCGTGCAGGGTGAGTAAAGATTTCTGGGCAGTTACATCCGTTATATCATCTGATTTAAAAAAAAATATAAACTAGTGATTAAGAGAAAAATTCATCGTAAAACAAGTTGATTAAACGACATTTTTGGAGTCGGCAAACGTTACTTTACATCACTTTGTTCATTTGCTATAAAATTGTCAAAGGATTTGAAGAGTTTATTCTTGTATCTAGCAGATACATATAACATGGTAAACGAAGATTACATCATTTACCTACTCCAGTGGCATTTGACGCGCTTTTGGATACTTTAACCTATTGATAAAAAAAAACCTAAAAAAACTCCCAAGTGGGGACAAAGTGCAAAGTTGATAATTACAGATCAAGTGAAGATGCAGATTCCAAACGAATGTAAAGAAGAAAGACCTAATATTTTCTCATTTTCTGCATAATAATAATAATAATAATAATAATAATAATAATAATAATAATAATAATAATAATAATAATAATAATAATAAAAATAATAGTAGTAGAAAAAAATAATCTAAAGTGCATCCTTGTGTTAGATGCTTCTGCTTATAGACTATCCCGTAAAATAGACTAACTTGTATCAACATTCAGTATCAGAATTCATTGTTTTGTGTTACACTACCTTAAACTTGCAGCACTTGAAGCACCCACACGTATCCACCCGATATCTAGAGCGAACAAGCCAAAGGTGATCGTTGGTAGCGTGCCGCACAATACTACAGGGTCCACCGTTGACACGTTTCTTGACCAAGGGGACTTGTGCAGCCTTTCCTCCTTTTATCCAAGTCTGAACGTTATCGCTGAAAAGGATGAATCTGGGGATAAGGAAGGTCACTGACCTGGCTGATATCAACATCCTACCTCAAATCTCTTAATCTACTTACAGCTTCTGTCCTATAAACATAAAACTATTGATCCAATTTATGTTGGAATTCGTAAATAAGGCATTCCAGAAGTTCAAATAAAACGTTTTGTTTATTATAAAGATTATTTTTCATATTTTCATTAAAAGTTTTGTGCATGACGTTTTTGTCATATTTAATCTATGGCTTTTGGTAAAGATAAAATTTTATTTATATTTTTGTGTCGTTTTCTTAGGAAGCACTTGTTGATTTTCATTTTGAATATTATATCGTATTTTTTCCACGTCTCACCGTTATATTGAATTAAAATAAATGTGACACTCCGCATAAATTAAAAATATGAAAATGCAGTTTTAGTCTTTGGAATATTTCGCTAGTTTCGAGCAATATTCAACGTTACTCACAAAACAACTATTTCTTTAAGTCTTTCTTCTTCTGGCCTCATTCCAAACATGTTGCTTAATAGGGATTGTAGAATAAGCACTGAGCGCCATCCTCCAAGAGGGCTCTGAGTGGCCGAGTGGTCTAAAGCGCTCTCCGTTACGGATCACTGTCATCTGACCTCTATATGCGTGGGTTCGAGTCTAAGATTCCGCAAATGTAGATATGTGAGAAAGCTTGCCAGTAGCTTCTCGTGGGTCGCTGGTTCTTTCCGCGGATTTCCTGGTTTCTTCCTCCACCATTAATACTGACCGCCATGTATAGCCTATCGTGTGCTTAAAAATGGCATTAAGCCCCAAAACAACAACAACAACAACCCTACTCCAAGAACCCTTTAACAGAGGCCCTGAGTTGCTTCTCCTGATGATTATCCAACTGAGTGGATTTAAATCTTGTTATAATTGTTGTTTATGCCATTTGGCCGCGATCTTTGATTTGTGTGAATTCTAGTGGATGTCTAAACTTA
>JAEAOA010002340.1:1307500-1402500 GCA_016746295.1 Potamilus streckersoni | reverse complement strand
CATTAAAATTCACACTTGATGCCTGTCTTGGCATTAAAAATCACACTTGATGCCTGTCTCTGTATTAAAATTCACACTATATGCCTGTCTCAGTATTAAAATTCACACTTGATGCCTGTCTTAGCATTAAAATTCACACTTGATGCCTGTCTCTGTATTAAAATTCACACTATATGCCTGTCTCAGAATTAAAATTCACACTTGATGCCTATCTTGGCATTAAAATTCACACTTGATGCCTGTCTCAGTATTAAAATTCACACTTGATGCCTGTCTTAGCATTAAAATTCACACTTGATGCCTGTCTCTGTATTAAAATTCACACTATATGCCTGTCTCAGTATTAAAATTCACATTTCATACCTGTCTCTGTATTAAAATTCACACTTGATGCCTATCTCTGTATTAAAATTCACACTTGATGCCTGTCTCAGTATTAAAATTCACACTTGATGCCTATCTTGGCATTAAAATTCACACTTGACGCCTATCTCTGTATTAAAATTCACACTTGATGCCTGTCTTGGCATTAAAATTCACACTTGATGCCTATCTCTGTATTAAAATGCACACACTTGATGCCTGTCTCTGTATTAAAATTCACACTTGATGCCTGTCTTAGCATTAAAATTCACACTTGATGCCTGTCTCTGTATTAAAATTCACACTATATGCCTGTCTCAGTATTAAAATTCACACTTGATACCTGTCTCTGTATTAAAATTCACACTTGATGCCTATCTCTGTATTAAAATTCACACTTGATGACTGTCTCAGTATTAAAATTCACACTTGACGCCTATCTTGGCATTAAAATTCACACTTGATGCCTATCTCTGTATTAAAATTCACACTTGATGCCTGTCTTGGCATTAAAATTCACACTTGATGCCTATCTCTGTATTAAAATGCTCACACTTGATGCCTGTCTCTGTATTAAAATTCACACTTGATGCCTGTCTCTGTATTAAAATTCACACTTGATGTCTGTCTCAGTATTAAAATTCACACTTGATGCCTGTCTCTGTATTAAAATTCACACTTGATGCCTGTCTTGGCATTAAAATGCACACTTGATGCCTATCTCTGTATTAAAATTCACACTTGAAGCCTGTCTCTGTATTAAAATTCACACTTGATCGATATAGCCTGTCTCTGTATTAAAGTTCATACTTGAAGCCTATCTTGGCATTAAAATTCACACTTGAGGCCTATCTCTGTATTAAAATTCACACACTTGATGCCTGTCTCGGTATTAAAATTCACACTTGATTCCTGTCTTGGCATTAAAATTCACACTTGATGCCTGTTCCTGTATTAAAATTCACACTTGATGCCTGTCTCAGTATCAAAATTCACACTTGATGCCTGACTCTGTATTAAGATTCACACATGATGCATGTCTCTGTATTAAGATTCACACTTGATGCCTGTCTCAGCATTAAAATTCACACTTGATGCCTGTCTCTGTATTAAAATGCACACTTGATGCCTGTCTCTGTATTAAAATTCACACTTAATGCCTGTCTCTGTATTAAACTTCTCACTTGATGCCTGTCTCTGTATTAAAATTCACACTTCATGCCTATCTCAGTATTAAAATTCACACTTGATGCATGTCTCTGTATTAAAATTCACACCCGATACCTGTCTCAGTATTAAAAATCACACTTGATGCCTGTCTCTGATTAAAATTCACACTTGATCGATATAGCCTGTCTCTGTATTAAAATTCACACTTTATTTATATATATATATATATATATATATATATATATATATATATATATATATATATATATATATATATATATATATATATATATATATATATATATAGCCTGTTTCTGTATTAAAATTCATACTTGATGCCAGTCTTGGCATTAAAATTCACACTTGGTGCCTATCTGTGTATTAAAATTCGAACTTGATGCCTGTCTCAGTATTAAAATTCACACTTGATGCCTGTCTCTGTATTAAAATTCACACTTGATGCCTGTGAAGATAGAAATGTAGAGGTTTACAAACGCAACGTTTTTGTGTTTTTTTGTGTTTATTTGTTTGTCGTAACTATGTTTTGTATTTGCCTTTGAAAAAGACAAATATATATATAGCCTGTTTCTGTATTAAAATTCACACTTCATGCCTGTCTTGGCATTAAAATTCACACTTGATGCCTGTCTTGGCATTAAGATTCACACTTGATGCCTGTCTCTGTATTAAAATTCACACTTGATGCCTGTCTCTGTATTAAAATTCACACTTGATGCCTGTCTCAGTATTAAAATTCACACTTGATGCCTGTCTCTGTATTAAAATTCACACTTGATGCCTGTCTCTGTATTAAAATTCACACTTGATGCCTGTCTCGGTATTGAAATTCACACTTGATGCCTGTCTCTGTATTAAAATTCACACTTGACGCCTATCTCTGTATTAAAATTCACACTTGATGCCTGTCTTGGCATTAAGATTCACACTTGATGCCTGTCTCTGTATTAAAATTCACACTTGATGCCTGTCTCTGTATTAAAATTCACACTTGATGCCTGTCTCTGTATTAAAATTCACACTTGATGCCTGTCTCTGTATTAAAATTCACACTTGATGCCTGTCTCTGTATTAAAATTCACATTTGATCTATAGCGTCTAACAGTTTTTAAAACGTAATAGGATTGTATCACTTATTGTCAGTTATATGCTGTATTTTATTCCATTAATTATTGTCTTCGTTATAACGAGGTACATCTATACTTGCCTGTAAGTCGGGTGAAACTGGAAACCTGATCTGCTGGCGAATTATTTTACGGCAAGTTCTATATTGATTTGAAATGGATTACACCTATGGTTTCTGTCTGGGTAATAGGTGGCCTAGGGGTTAGAGCGTCCGCCTCGGATGCGTGAGGTCGTGGGTTCAATCCCCGGTTGAGTCATACCAAAGACTTATAAAAATGGTACTAACAGCTGCCTCGCTTGATCCTCAGTATTAAGATTATTAGTTTTAGAACTGGTCGGCCTGGTGTCAGGATAATGTGACTGGGTGGGACATCATGCTACATGTCTGCGGCATGATGCCACAGTGCTAGACATCACTATAAACTGCTACACTGCAGACATCGTAGCGACAGTGGCGTAGCTAGGCGGGTGCGGGGGGTGCGGACCGCACCGGGTGACACCATCTCAGAGAGGGTGACACCAAATGAGAAATTTCAAATTTTACAGAGCAGACGTTTTAAAGAATGTATTAATATTTATAACTTAACGTTGTTACAGTTCTTTAATACTTGTGCAAGCTGACCTTCAGTTAACTTGTGTTTTGATCTTGTTATTTTGATACCTTCGACTTATCACATGCTGAATAAATAATAATGAACCTGTGCTCGATATTTGGAGGGGTGACACCGTGAGTTTACCGCACTGGTTGACACCAACCCTAGCGATGCCACTGCATAGCGATATGACTGAAAAATTGTTAAAGTTACGTTCAAAATCATAAACACACTCTGTATTGATAATAGTATTTGTTATCGCCATTTGAGTCGACCGCGTCGTAATGGTAAGGATTGTGTCAGATAAGATGATCCTGTTTCAACCTAATGCAATTAAGTTTGAAGAGTGTTCTGAATTATCCGTAAGAGTAGAACCATGACATTGTTAAAAAAAACGCCAGTTGTTTTGTAGAAAATGTAAACCTTATATGGAATGTAGAATATTAATTACATTGGGAGATGAGAGAAAG
The DNA here is from genome assembly GCA_016746295.1 of Potamilus streckersoni. Classification (NCBI taxonomy): domain Eukaryota; kingdom Metazoa; phylum Mollusca; class Bivalvia; order Unionida; family Unionidae; genus Potamilus; species Potamilus streckersoni. The sequence goes on along the minus strand of JAEAOA010002340.1, from coordinate 1,398,761 downwards.
AAAGTGTAGCATTTGGTGAAATTTATTAACAATAGTCAAATTTATCAGCAATCTACTCAAGAAATTACTGACATGTACAAAATTTGTAGTACGCAAACACGAGACTAATGCCAGGAAGTGGACACTATCATGATAAAAAAAAAATTATCGTATGATTGAGAAAAGACGAGCCTTAGTAAAGAAAATTTGTGTTCGGATTTTTCTTTTATGCAAAAAGAAGATAAACATAAGATGTGTTGATCTTACAAGAGACAATTAACGTAAAATAAAAAATATACTTTCAAATTAGTAACAAGTATTTAACTAGCTCTTTAAATAAACGTTTCTATTTTGAATTCCTCCATGAATTGGTTATATATATATATATATATATATATATATATATATATATATATATATATATATATATATATATATATAATATATATATATATATATATATGCAATAAACTGACGATGAACAGTACGAAACATGAAGTGGCAGTATGGAAGAGAAAGTCTGGATGACTTAATATCAAAGGCAAACAACTTCCATCCTTCAATAAATTTCACGGCAGAAATTTCCAACTCAAACCATGTTTTCCTGGACACAACAACCAGACTGGTGGAAAACAAATTACACACAGACATCTACTCGAAACCAACCGACATACTCCAGTATCTCCTTCCGAACCAGCTGTCATCCAAAACACTGCATTAGGAACATTCCATATAGCCAGCCACTGAGGATACGCAGAATTTGCTCCGACGATGAAAGATTCCTAGAAAGGTCTGAAGAGCTGGCTAAACATTTAATTTACCGAGGCTACAACAAAGACCTGATTGCGGAGGCAATCCAACGGGCCAAACAAACAAACCGTGATGACCTACTCAGATATGGACAGAAAGAAAAGGTTGATAGGATACCATTTATTCTGACCTATCACCCAGACAATCCCAAAGTAAGTACAATCATCGCAAACCACTGGCCAACCGTGCAATCTTCAGACATACTAAACTTAATACTTCCAAACAAACCTGTAGTAGCTTACCGGAGACCAAAAAACCTAAAAGACATCCTAGTCAGGGCAAAGCTGACGCCAATCGCTAGTCAAAACCAACCTAGTCAATCTGGACCCTGTGGCGATAAAAGATGCAAAACCTGTAAACATATGATAGAGACCAAGACATTCACTAGCACGGTGACTAAAGAAAAACTAAACATACATGGTCCAAACAAAACGTGCAAAACAGAGAATGTGATTTATCTCATCACATTTAAGATCTGTGGCCTTCAGTACGTCAAAGAAACTGAAAAGCTACACAAAAGGATAAACCTTCATAGATATGATTGGATGACAAAAAAGCTGTACAGAAGCCCTGTCGCAGAACACTTATCCTCCCCTGGCCACACTTTCAGTGATATAATACTTATCGCTAATGCTAACAACCACAGCTGGAGATCCGAAACCAGGAAGGAAAAGGAATTATACTGGATACGCCGCCTTAGAACATTGAATCCAAGCGGTCTAAACCAAGAAGACTAGAAAATGAATACTATGCACTAGTAGAATTTAACATTTTCTAAATCTTCTTATTTTCCTTCAGTTTGTACTATAAGGATAACCGGTATAGAATCAAATATCCGTGATATAATCTACGTTACATAAATGTAAAAAAAGTAAAAATAGATGTCGCTTTGGCTTGTAGACTTTTAGGGAATTATACACCGTTTTCAGTATCTGCAACTAGTCTATACAAGCTGGTTGTATTTATAGTTTTAACTCATGTGGAGACAGCCATGTAGAGGTTTACAAACACAACTTTTTTGTGTTTATTTGTTTGTCGTATATATGTTTTGTATTTGCCTTTGAAAAAGACTCATTAAGAGTCGAAAGCACTTAGGCTAGTTAGTTACTAGTTTCGTACTGTTCGTCGTCAGTTTATTGCATCTATTTTAATCAATCCCTGACACACGTGATCCCTTGGTGGATCCAGTACGCTTGAATGGGTTGTTCTTCGCCATATGATTTGTATTCTTATACATACATACATACATACATACATACATACATACATACATACATACATACATACATACATACATACATACATACATACATACATACATACATACATACATACATACATACATACATACATACATACATACATACAAGTTTGGGAATAAAATTAACAAACCAAGACTATTTTTGTCAGAAAACAACACGAGCCAACGGTAAATTAAAAAACGTACTGGATTCCCCATAGCTTGTGCAAATCACCCCTCTAGCTTCCGTTACTAAATAGAGTTTACAGTCATAATGTGTCATTGGTCATCTTTTCATAAAGATAAAGATTAATTCTGATCTACGTAATGAAGAAAAAAATATTTCTTCCATAATCTTAAATGAATTCAAAACATTTTTTGACGGTTGTTATATAAAATATATAATAAAAATAATATCATACAAGTTACAGAAATTAATACTCTACGGAGTTTCGAACACAGGTCCGCGAGTAAATGGCACCCATCTCTTTGCCTGCACGCACCAGCCCATATACCGTCACGATTAAGCACGCATCACCAAAAGATAATGGCACTGAGTTGGTGTTATACATACATACATACATACATACATACATACATACATACATACATGCATGCATGCATGCATGCATGCATGCATGCATGCATGCATGCACGCACGCACGCACGCACGCACGCACGCACGCACACACACACACACACACACACACACACACACACACACACACACATACATACATACATACATACATACATACATACATACATACATACATACATACATACATACATACATACATACATATGTGTGAGAGAGATGGGGGAGAGGGTTGCTTAATAAAATTGAACAAATTTTCGTTCCAATATACCTCTAATACTGGTTATATGTTCCTTGTTTTCTATTATTGAATAGGTAACTTGAAAATAATATAAATCATATTGCGTGTAAAGATTAAAATGAAACTTTTTTATAATAATTTCGGGATTGTTTATGCTGCTAAGATTGAATTTTTGAATAGGATGTCTTAGCTGTCATACATACATCAAGGTAATATTACGTGGTTATTTTTGTTATTATGGTGGCCAGTGGAAATGGTGGAAGAAGAATCCGAAAAATAACATGGGAAGCTTCTGGCAAGCCTTCTCACATACCAACATTGCCCAAGCTTGAGTCTCTAACCCACGGGGAAATAGGTGAGGCGGCAGTAATCAATAAAGGCGAGCGCGTTTGATCACATGGCCACCTAAGTGGCCCCGGTATTATTTTTGACAAAACTGAAAAAGACATAAGAAACAGAGCAATGCTAAAGTCATCATAAAACTGACATCAGTGTGCCCACGACAATGACTAAATTTTAGAAAGCAATGCTAAAGTCATCATAAAATTGACGTCAGTGGGCCCACGGTAATGATTAAATCATACAAGGCGATGCTAAAGTCATCATAAAACGGACGTCAGTGTGCCCACAATAATGATTAAATTCTACAAGGCGATGCTAAAGTCATCATAAAATGGACGTCAGTGTGCCCACGATAATGACTAAATTCTACAAAGCGATGCTAAAGTCATCATAAAACTGACGTCAGTGTGCCTACGGTAATGATTAAATCATACAAGGCGATGCTAAAGTCATCATAAAACAGACGTCAGTGTGCTCACGATAATGATTAAATTCTACAAACCAATGCTAAAGTCATCATAAATGGGACGTCAGTGCGCTCACGAGAATGATTAAATTCTACAAAGCAATGCCAAAATCATCATAAAACCGACATTAGTGTGCCCACGATAATGATTAAATTCTACAAAGCAATGCCAAAATCATCATAAAACCGACATTAGTGTGCCCACGATAATGATTAAATTCTACAAAGCAATGCCAAAATCATCATAAAACCGACATTAGTGTGCCCACGATAATGATTAAATTCTACAAAGCAATGCTAAAATCATCATAAAACACACATTAGTGTGCCCACGATAATGATTAAATTCTACAAAGCAATGCTAAAATCATCATAAAACCGACATTAGTGTGCCCACGATAATGATTAAATTCTACAAGGCTATTTAGAACATCTGTTGTTTAACATGTTACGAAAATGATGACACGCATTTGCTCCGAGTCCCACCGACTGTGATCCATACGATGTGTTTGAGCAAGAACATGAATGACGAGCACATCCTAGTCTCCTTCAAGTAATTAATTTAGTTATAATATGCTTCAAATGTCATAAACAAACTAGCGAATATTGAGAATTCATTTTGTTGTAAAATTCGGACATTCATTTATTGACAGTTGTTGACTAAGGAAACGATAACAGATGCAACCAAAAGTTTTGTACCTAATACGTGAATAATCTTAGAGTCCCTTATTAACACTTGTAAACTTAGAAAATTATGACTTAAAAAAATATTGTTGTACCCACTATGTGGAAAATCTTAACAGAAAACCCGCTGCAACTTTTTAGATACTGTTAATATCAGGCATTATTAAGACGATGGGGTATACCAGATAATATCAGTCAATAATAAGATAATGGGGTGTACCAGATAATATCAGTCAAAAATAAGATGATGGAGTATACCAGATAATATCAGTCAATAAGATAATGGGGTATACAAGATAATATCACTGAATAAGATAATGGGCTATACAAGATAATGTCGGACAATAATAAGATCATGGGGTATACCAGATAATATCAGTCAATAAAAAGATGGTGGGGTATACCAGATAATATCAGTCAATAAAAAGATAATGGAGTATACCAGATAATATCAGTCAATAAGATAATGGGGTATACCAGATAATATCAGTAAATAATAAGATAATGGGGTATACCAGATAATATCAGTCAATAATATGATAATGGGGTATACAAGATTATATCAGTCAATAATAAGATAATTGGGTATACCAGATAATATCAGTCAATAATAAGATAATGGGATATGCCAGATAATATCGGTCAATAATAAGATAATCGGGTGTACCAGATAATATTAGTCAATAAAATAATGTGGTATACCAGATAATATCAGTAAACAAGATAATGGGGTATACCAGATAATATCAGTCAAGAATAAGATAATGGAGTATGCCAGATAATATCAGTCAATAAGATAATGGGGTGTACAAGATAATATCAGTCAATAATAAAATAATGGGGTATACCATATAATATCAGTCAACACGATAATGGGGTATACCAGATAATATCAGTCAATAATAAGATAATGGGGTATACCAGATAATATCAGTCAATAAGAAAATAAGGTATACCAGATAATATCAATCAATAATAAGATAATGGGGTATACCATATAATATCAGTCAATAAGATAATGGGGTATACCAGATAATATCAGTCAATAATAAGATAATGGGGTATACCAGATAATATCAGTCAATAAGAAAATTAGGTATACCAGATAATATCAGTCAATAATAAGATGATGGGGTCTACCAGATAATATCAGTCAATAATAAGATAATTGGGTATACCAGATAAAATCAGTCAATAAGATAATGGGGTATACCAGATAATATCAGTCAATAAGAAAATAAGTTATACCAGATAATATCAGTCAATAATAAGATAATGTGGTATACCATATAATATCAGTCAATAAGAAAATAAGGTATACCATATAATATCAGTCAATAAAATAATGGGGTATACCAGATAATATCAGTCAATAAGATAATGGGGTATACCAGATAATATCAGTCAAAAAAAAGATGATGGTGTATACCAGAAAATAACAGTCAATATGATATTGGGGTATTCCAGATAATATCAGTCAATAATGGGGTATACCAGATAATATCAGTCAATAATAAGATAATGGGGTATACCATATAATATCAGACAATAAGATAATGGGGTATACCATATAATATCAGTCAATAATAAGATGATGGGGTATACCAGATAATATCAGTCAATAAGATAATGGGGTATACTATCAAACAATAATAAGATAATGTGGTATACCAGGTAATATCAGTCGATAAGATAATGGGGCATACCAGATAATATCAGTCAATAATAAGATAATGGGGTATACCAGATAATATAAGACAATAAGATAATGGAGTATAACAGATAATATCAGTCAATAATAAGATAATGGGGTATACCATATAATATCAGACAATAAGATAATGGGGTATACCATATAATATCAGTCAATAATAAGATAATGGGGTATATCAGATATTATCAGTCAATAAGAAAATAAAGTATACCAGATAATATCAGTCAATAATAAGATAATGGGGTATACCATATAATATCAGTCAATAAGATAATGGGGTATATCAGATAGTATCAGTCAATAATAAGATATGGGGTATACCATATAATATCAGTCAATATGATAATGGAGTATACCATATAATATCAGTCAATAATAAGATGATGGGGTATACCAGTTAATATCAGTCAATAAGATAATGGGGTATATCAGATAATATCAGTCAATAATAAGATAATGGGATATTCCATATAATATCAGTCAATAAGATAATGGGGTATACCAGATAATATCAGTCAATAATAAGATAATGGGGTATACCATATAATATCAGTCAATATGATAATGGAGTATACTATATAATATCAGTCAATAATAAGATGATGGGGTAAACCAGTTAATATCAGTCAATAATAAGATAATTGGATATACCAGATAATATCAGTCAATAAGATAATGGGGTATACCAAATAACATCAGTCAATAAAAAGATGATGGGGTATACCAGAAAATAACAGTCAATATGATATTGGGGTATGCAAGATAATATCAGTCAATAAGATAATGGGGTATACCAGATAATATCAGTCAATAAAAAGATGATGGGGTATACCAGAAAATAACAGTCAATATGATATTGGGGTATATTAGATAATATCAGTCAATAAGATAATGGGGTAAACCAGATAATATCATTCAATAATAAGATGATGGGGTATACCAGATAATATCAGTCAATAAGATAATGGGGAATACCAGAAAAGATCAGTCAATAAGATGATGGGGTATACCAGATAATATCTGTTAATACCATAATGGGGTATACCAGATAATATCAGTCAACAAGATAATGGGGTATATGAGATAATATCCGTCAATATGATAATGGGGTATACCAGATAATATCAGTCATAAATAAGATGATGGGGTATACCAGATAATATCACTCAATAAGATAATGGGGTATACCAGATGATATCAGTCAAAAATAAGATGATGGGGTATACCATATAATATCAGTCAATAAGATAATGGGGTATACCAGATAATATCAGTCAATAAGATGTTGGGGTATGCCAGATAATATCAGTCAATTAGATAATGGGGTATACCAGATAATATCAGTCAATTAGATAATGGGGTGTACCAGATAATATCAGTCAATAAGATGATGTGGTATACCAGATAATATCGGTCAATAAGAGAATGGGGTTTACCAGATAATATCAGTCAATAAAATAATGGGGTATACCAGATAATATTAGTCAATAAGATAATGGGGTATACCAGATAATATCAGTCAATAATAAAAATTGGGGTATACCAGATAATATCAGTCAATAAGATAATGGGGTATACCAGATAATATCAGTCAATAAGATAATGGGGTATACCAGATAATATCAGTCAATAAGATAATTGGGTATACCAGATAATATCGGTCAATAATAAGATAATGGGATATACCAGTTTATATCAGTCAATAAGATAATGGGGTATACCAGATAATATCAGTAAATAATAAGATAATGGGGTATACCAGATAATATCAGTCAATAATAAGATAATGTGGTATACAAGATAATATCAAGTCAATAATAAGATAATGTGGTATACCAGATAATATCAGTCAATAATAAGATAATGGGGTATACCAGATAATATCGGTCAATAATAAGATAATTTTATATATATATATATATATATATATATATATATATATATATATATATATATATATATATATATATATATATATATATATCAATCAATAAGATAATCGGGTACACCAGATAATATCAGTCAATAATAAGATGATGGGGTATACCAGATAATATCAGTCAATAAGATGATGGGATATACCAGATAATATCGGTAAATTATGGCAGTGACACTAATTTTCACAGAAAAAGAAAAACTTAAGAAAATACATCTTTTCAGAATAATGATTGTTTTTGGAAGAATTGATTCTTTTCACTTGGCACACAAATTAGATCCTGGCCTTTTATTTTATTTGTCATACGTACTAGAACCTGTGTTCGTATTTTGTCGTACGCATGAGACCCTGGCTTTGCATTTTGGTTGTCGTACGTACTAGACCCAGCGTTCGTATTTTGTCGTACGCATGACACCCTGGCTTTGCGTTTTAGTTGTCATACGTACTAGACCCTGCGTTCGTATTTTGTCGTACGCATGAGACCCTGGCTTTGCATTTTAGTTGTCATACGTTCTAGACCCTGTGTTCGTATTTTGTCGTACGCATGATACCCTGGCTTTACATTTTAGTTGTCATATTTACTAGACCCTGCGTTCGTATTTTGTCGTACGCATGAGACCCTGGCTTTGCATTTTAGTTGTCATACCTACTAGACCCTGCGTTCGTATTTTGTCGTACGCATGAGACCCTGGCTTTGCATTTTAGTTGTCATACGTACTAGACCCTGTGTTCGTATTTTGTCGTACGCATGATACCCTTGCTTTGCATTTTAGTTGTCATATTTACTACACCCTGCGTTCGTATTTTGTCGTACGCATGAGACCCTGGCTTTGCATTTTAGTTGTCATGCGTACTAGACCCTACGTTCGTATTTTGTCGTACTCATGAGACCCTGGCTTTGCATTTTAGTTGTCATACTATGAAGCCCTGGCCTTGTAATTTAATAGTCACATGTATGAGACCCTGTTGTACTTTTGTTGTCATGTGTATGAAGCCCTGGCCATGCATTTTATTTGAAATATGTATGAGGTCCTGACCTTGCATTTTAGTTGCCAGGTGTATGAGGCCCTGGCCTTGCATTTTATTTGAAATATGTATGAGGCCCTAGTCTTGCATTTTAGTTTTCATGTGTATGAGGCTCTGACCTTGCATTTTTGTTTTAAATATGTACGAGGCCTTGGCCTTGCATTTTAGTTGTCAGGTGCATGAGGCCCTGGCCTTGCATTTTACTTGTCATATGTATGAGGCCCTTGCCTCGTATTCTAAAAATGTTTAAAGTACAAAACTCAATATCAAGATCAAACTTCCAAAGTCAGATGATTGAAGTACAACTTGTTATGTGATATTTATCATCTGACGATTAGGACTTGTCGGAATGTGATATTTATCATCTGAAGATTGGGACTTGTCGGAATGTGATATTTATCATCTGAAGATTGAGACTTGTCGGAATGTGATATTTATCATCTGACGATTAGGACTTGTCGGAATGTGATATTTATCATCTGAAGATTGAAACTTGTCGGAATGTGATATTTATCATCTGAAGATTGGGACTTGTCGGAAGCCCCTCCTCAACTCTGTTGGGGTAGGTAGATTACCTGGTTTTGATTATCGTTATCTAGAGGTAATAGCCGACAGTGTAATTTGCCTGGAACGAGCAAATGTCAATATAAAGTTTGAAACTTATGGGTGGAATAAATAAAGATCGGAGCAGATATATAGAACAGAATAACACGAGCTCCGTTACAAATAAAGACAAAATTTAATCCAAATTCAAAGCAATAAAATTCATAAATAATTATGATAATGCGTTACAATTTGAAATATTACTCTTCTTTCCTTTTGAATTGTATTCGAGGACTTTCAAATACAAATATGATTATAAAAGATGAAAGATCGAGAAATGTGACTTGTATCGATTCATGACCTGATGTCTTGACTCAGTGCAAATTCCACATTGTCCGTTTTGACTTCCTTGTGCCGGTATATGTGTCTTCTCTACTTATTCTTTCTTTTCCAAATTCTTAAGTACTACGCCACTTTCGGCCCTTCCAACTTTGTATTCACTTTGGGTTTGCAAATATATGAGACGTTCCGTCACGTCAGTAAATATATGTCTAGTAAAGTTATCACCCCTTCCAAAATATTAACAAAGAGCAACCTTGTGCTTTCAGGCTTTTTGTGTCTGTCGATTTGTCCAAACAATCGTTTCCTCTGGATGATTTTACGAGTGAATTTACTTATTAAATTACTCAGTCCTTTATGTTTGTTTTCTCTTGCAGAAAAGCGTATACTGATTTCAAATTTGCCATTAACAAATTTAAACTGAGAGTTTCATGCGAAACCACACACACACTACCTTCACAGCGTGTCCAATGCAAATAAAATATATTTCCCGCCTGAACTAGGCTCAAGCAACGCAGTTCGTCAGACAACCATTGATGACCCAACTGATTCCTGGTAACTTTCAGAAATGACAGTTTGCCATACAGATCATATGTTGACCCCTATCCTGTTCAGTTTAAACAAATATAGCTTTAATTGAATATCACTAAACTCATAACAGAAACTGTACCAATCCGTGCATTATGGTGATTTAACACGCGCAGGCCTCCGTACACCTAATTAATCGTACTCATGTCCAACTAAATATTTCCTACAGAGATCGACATAAACATTTGCTCCATTACAGGACTGAAACAAAGAAAAATACTGCTATTATTATCATTACAAATTAATTATAATTGAGATGGAAATTTCTTTCTTTATTCTTTTGAGAATATTAGGCTAGGCTTCATACGAATAAAGAAGCAGAATATTTGAACATATTAAGCTCATTTGATAAGTTTTAATTGATTGGCTGATTGATTGATTTAGTTTTGAATTTAAACTTATTGTTCTATTCATAGATCCGCAAGTTAAGGGAGCTAGTCAGAGGTCGTCTAACTGACGAAGAGGTGTACGAACTTCTGAACCACCATGACTGGGAGCTAGACAGAGCCACCAACGCATTTCTAAACAGTAAGTTTTTACAATTCACCATTTTTTAAAATTGAGAAATATATAGTCTTTTAAAAATATCGAGCCTACAATCCGTTTATTTGACAGTTGATTGCAGAACTTGGACTCTGTGGTTCACGAAGTATGATCGCTTTTAAATAGTTGTCTCAAACGCTGCAGATAACTTCAGACACCTTAACCAATGATTGCTTGAGGTTTTTGAAATAGTACAAATCATACTATATCGAAACAAAGTTTAGCCGATAATCTGTTGTTTTTGGTAAACACCATTTACCCAAAAGGTTTGATTAATACAGAATTGAAAGCAAAACGTACCTTCAATCAAAGCGAAAATCCATCATGGCGTCTTAAAATTTCCTGAATTCATCACTTCCGTTGATGTAGGTGGTAGGGAGTGATAAAGCTAGTTGATTTTATTGATTCCAAGTGGAAGCGGTAGCATGCCGCACTAAAAGGTAAGTCTTATTTAAGGTACTCGTTTCAAGTGGAAGCGGTAGCATGCCGCACTAAAAGGTAAGTCGTCTTTAAGGTACTCGTTTCAAGTGGAAGCGGTAGCATGCCGCACTAAAAGGTAAGTCGTCTTTAAGGTACTCGTTTCAAGTGGAAGCGGTAGCATGCCGCACTAAAAGGTAAGTCGTCTTTAAGGTACTCGTTTCAAGTGGAAGCCGTAGCATGCCGCACTAAAAGGTAAGTCGTCTTTAAGGTACTCGTTTCAAGTGGAAGCGGTAGCATGCCGCACTAAAAGGTAAGTCGTCTTTAAGGTACTCGTTTCAAGTGGAAGCGGTAGCATGCCGCACTAAAAGGTAAGTCGTCTTTAAGGTACTCGTTTCAAGTGGAAGCGGTAGCATGCCGCACTAAAAGGTAAGTCGTCTTTAAGGTACTCGTTTCAAGTGGAAGCGGTAGCATGCCGCACTAAAAGGTAAGTCGTCTTTAAGGTACTCGTTTCAAGTGCTCCTTTTTCATCCTACAGTAACCACGTTCCATTTATCTAAATAGCTTCAATTACGCTCCCTGTGTAAAGAAATGATTGCAAAGACGTCTCATACGAGAATCTTCAGGAAAACATTCTGTAATATTCATAATTTTGTGAATTGGGTGTCCTTTTTTAATCAAAAGTGTTAAACCCGAATTCGTGGTCAGTTCTGCTACTTTTCGAATACTGTTATAGTATTATAGTGTAATATAGTACTGTTATGTATGTGCTTCAACAAAGGTGTCCTTATTTAATTGAAATGGATTGGTTATCGAATTCGTATCGAATTCGTACCGAAATATAGTCTTCTGGATGAACTGTTTTGGCACATGGCCACTAGCTCAACACACACACACACACAAACACACACACACACACACACACACACTGCAAACCACTCAAATCCTTAATTCCAAAATAGGCCGAGACCTCCAATGTAGAATGAGTTCTAATACACAACCAGAAATCCAGAAATTATATTAGTTTATTTTTATCAATTTCCAACATAACTTTCTTTATCCCCAGTAAACTTCCCACCCAGTCACATTATCCTGACACCAGACCGACCAGTCCTAGCACTAACCCCTTGCTGCTGGGCGCCAAGCGAGGCAGCTGCAGGTGCCATTTTTATATGTATTCAGTATGACTCAGGCCAGGTTTCGAACCCGTAACCATCCGCATCTGAAACAGACGCTCTAACCACTAGGCCAACAGAGCTGTACCAAACTGGAACAGAATTAAGTATGCCTTTACTACAACTTCCAGTAGGCTGCATAATTGCATGGATGTGAACCTTGGCCAAAACAATTTGAGCAACATTTTGAAAAATCAGTTTCAATCTACACTCAGTAATGTTAAAACCGAATAAGGATTATGCTTTCTTCAGCATTCAGGTCTTTTTCTAGTATTATTGGAAGGATTTAACTGTTTGAGATCTAACGTGCCATACCCAAACAAAAGTTAGTAAATATCTGAGATATGTTTTATATAGAAAACTTTTATTCAGTGAAAGATAATGTGTTCTTTTGATGGTTTTATTTGACTATATGTTTGTACATAACTTTGTTCCAGATGAGTTCACAAATGTCACATATATCCTTCTTTGAACAATAAATTTTGTAACTTTGCAAACATAAAGTAGATGAACAAAGGAATGTTTGGACAAAGCCGATTGCCAAAGAGTTTGGACAAAGCCGATTGCCAAACAGTATGTTTTCCACCATTCCTATCATTATTTTGTTCAGCCACCCACCCACCCCCTGACTCCCCAGTGTGACAGGATGCCATGCACGTTAGATTAAGGTCCGCTAGGCTCACCCGATCTAGGTATGCCAGTATCACCCTCCCATGTAGAATGGGCTTCAATACCGCTGAATCTTACATAGTGTATGACCCTTGGGTCAGCAGAAGCTCCAAAGAAAGTCTCCAGACTGTAACAAATATGTTGTTTTATCCCTTAAACTGCATTTCTACCTGTCTGGGGGATTTTGTTCTCTTGAATCCGAGATAGTTATTTGGCTAATGAACTCAGTCCTTTTTCCCATTCACAATTCCCGCTAATCTGACGAGATTTCCATCGCTATATATGTCTTCAAATGTTTATTTGGTGCAACCAAATGTAGTCCAGCGTAACATGTGTGGCAACTGTACATGCACAAGTGTGATGATAATATGAACTTACTCATGTTCATTATTGGACATTACTGAATAGCTATACTAACGCAACATTAATGTGAATTGAAATAAAGTGTATAAGAAAAAAAACGTGATTGACCCTATGTGAGTTCATACGGGAGTCCAGTGGCAGTGTATATACAACATCTGATTTTCTTCATTGTAATTCTGTGTTATCCGTAGCTTGACCGGTATGTAAAATTAAGGCTAAGAGCGGATTTGCCATCTCTCTTGCATTAAAAAATGATATGGAAGGAAACCCGGAAAAAGAGACTTTTAATTATGCATAACTTAAAAGGACGAGAGAGAGAGAGAGAGAGAGAGAGAGAGAGAGAGAGAGAGAGAGAGAGAGAGAGAGAGAGAGAGAGAGAGATGCACAGGTTACAGTCAGTTCTGTCCATTTTCTTTATTTAACTTTGGTTCTATCGTGTCTTTTTTAATTTTATCTTCTTTAGTTTTGGCTTGCACTCGGTAATAAAAAGAAACTATTTGATTAGATGTGGTAGAAAAGCAAGGAATTATTCCACATGGAATCGATGTTGGCAAAACTGAGTTTCGGGACAGTTCGATGTCTTCTGCCTTAGGCATGACAGGAAGTTCGATGTCTTTGCCTGAGGCATGACAAGACAGATTGCTTCCTCAATCAATTCAGGGAAGTGTGTCATAGCGTTAATGGAATTTTTAAAATAATTTTTTGTAAAAAAATCAAGAAGCACCTTTTTAAAATCAATAATCGGAAAGGTTTCTGAAAAGGGTTATTTAGATACATTGAATTTAATTGTATATGTTGTTAAGATGTACTTGGCGTATTAAGAACTTGCACAACAAAGAATAAAAAATTCTTATTCTCGTATGCAAATCGACGTTAAGATGATTTATTTTCTATAAAAATAATTTAATGCGTTTTCATGGCCTGATGGGATCCTGTATATTTTCTATGTTCAATTAAATTTCTTTCTGAGTTTGTTAAGGTGTTCGATTGGATAAAGCTTGTTACGCAGAAGTAAGGCTTGTGCCCTAATATTTGGTGGGGGAAAAACATGTATCAGAAACATGAACAAGAAAAGACCAACATGGCTTCCACATATTATAACCAGTTATTTTGTCTTCAAACTGTCACAGCCTACAGAATTAGAATAATCTTTTGTTTGCCTCAGTTAAGCAGGAATGAGATTAGCATTGGAACAATTTTCGAATGTTATATAATGTCGGGCACAAGGTCAAGGCTAAGTTCGAACAAATTTTTACAAGGGATGTATGAAATATATAAACAACCAAATAGCTTTCCGCAACATCGAATCCAAATCTTATATGACCTTGAACTTCAAAGGAAAGTGAAAAAGCGGCTGCGCGTGGTGTAGACTGTAATGCCATTGTTTCATATAATTTATTCCAAGTATTAACAGAATGCATGAAATGGTGTTAGAAATATCGTCAAAACAAACACTGCATATTTCATACGGAGAAATAGAGACTTTTTCACATATCTTCAGCTGCAAAATTTCCGTCTTTCAGCCCTTGTCTGCATTTGCACACGAAGTTTTATTATAATAGGCATCTTCAGTGGGTTTCTTTAATTCTTCTAAATTATGCTACCGTCAATTTAGGATGCTTTTTGGTAGTCTGTTTCCATTTCTTTATATATCTGGCTATTGCTACAAATACTTACAGCTTATTCCATCTGCTTTTAGGTGACCCAAAAGACTTGCAGGAAATGTTTAACAGAGAGGACGAGGTAATTTGTTTTTTATCTTTCATCTCAGAAATGTTATAAATGTATGAACGTTAGTGGTAGTTAATGTTTTCAAGCTCCGAATTGTAAAAGGTTTGCAGTTCTATAGCATAAGAGAGAGAGAGAGAGAGAGAGAGAGAGAGAGAGAGAGAGAGAGAGAGAGGGAGAAAGAGAGAGAGACAGAGAGAGAGAGAGACAGAGAGAGAGACAGAGAGAGAGACAGAGACAGAGAGACAGAGAGAGACAAAGAGACAGAGAGACAGAGAGAGAGACAGAGAGAGAGACAAAGAGACAGAGAGACAGAGAGAGACAGAGAGAGAGACAGAGAGAGACAGAGAGAGACAGAGAGAGAGACAGAGAGAGAGAGTAATAACGCAATGCCTTAATTATAGAAACTCTTATAATAAGTTTAGTTATGAGTTTCTTTATCTTCTCACCGTTACTTACAGGTATTCATGTATTAATTGTGCTAACAGGATGCAACTTCTGTACTGGCTTCGCTTTCAATTAGAACGATGTTTCCCATTTGGAAACGTTGTCACTATTACAAAAAGGAAAAAGGACGACAAATAACAGCAACTACAAAAGGAACAACAAAAAGTGTGGAAGAAATAAAAGACCAATCAACGCAAATTCAAAATATTTATTATGTAAACAGTTTCCAAATATGCACGAAAGACAAACTGAAAATGCTCAGACAAGACATTTGAACTTTATATTTTCGTGAACATCTAGGGTATTTCTTACGTGTTTGTTAGTATCTAATTTAAATTAAAATGTTTTTTTGGATTTAGCTCACCTAACCACGCTCTCAATTGGAAAGCGTTGTTACATTCAGCTGAGATTTACGAGTATCTTTCTCAATGCCTGCATTTTTGTGTTGTTTATATTGAACGTTATAAACATATTAAGTACTAAGCAAGACATCATATTTTCAATTCTCCTAACAAGAGTATTGCTTTATCCTTGAAGTGATAATGATTTCCTGATATTGGAGAAATACCCTTACTAGTTTTATTAAAACTAAAACTTGTTACGCGATACTCAGTTATACAGACGTTGAATTTGTTTCCTTATAGAATCTCTACATATAGCCATAGATCCAAATATTTCAGTGAATATAAGATAAAATAAGGAAATATTAATCTCAGGAAGAAATCTGAGAAATTGTGGAAACGTTTCTTATGGTTAATCAAAACGTGCCTAAGTAAAATATCCCATCAGTCATCTGACATGACCTTTTATGTGTCCTATGCTATGAACTTCCATCTGTCCTATGACAAACTTCCATCTGTCCTATGACGAATTTCCATCTGTCCTATGACGAACTTGCATCTGTATTATGATATGTGTCTTCCATTTGTTCTATGATATGACCTTCATTCTGTCTTATGATATGACCCTCCAACTGCATTTGGATATCGCCTTCTATCTGTCCTAGGACATGAATTCCATCTTGTTTATGATCTGAACTTCCATTTGACCTTTGATATCACCTTTCATCTGTTCTATGATATGGTCTTTCATCTGTCGTCTGACAATTACTTGTTACCGCTCTATATCCCTTCTTTTCTCAATAGATATCGCCCAAACTTGATTATCAATATTTTGTAAGACTTGAATTAAGAACGAAATTAAAACATCTTACTGTTCCAATGTGATTTGTCATTGTCTGAACCTTTATCCATCCCTGAGGTAGTATTGCTGATGAGATTTTGTTAATGTTACCGGTACCTTAATTTATTTTGCCCAAATTTATTTTTATAACGGTATGAAACAATATCACCATCACTTGTTATTTTTTTCCCACTGTTTTACATCCGGTATTCTGTAGTCTTGAATGAATTGTGATCAAACTTAGTATATGGGCTTAAATCATCAGGGTCTGATAGGAATTTAGGTGAAAATGTCCATATAAATGAGATCATCATGATTTTGACTGAAAAAGCTTCTTATAACAAAAGACATACATACATACATACATACATACATACATACATACATACATACATACATACATACATACATACATACATACATACATACATACATACATACATACATACATACATACATACATACATACATACATACCAAAACATGATCATTGAATCCTTATAATTCCAATTTACTTTCTTTCTGACATCAGATCAGCAGATTTAATCAACAAAACATTGACTTATATATATATATATATATATATATATATATATATATATATATATATATATATATATATATATATATATATATATATACACACATATATATATATATACACACACATATATATATATATACACACATATATATATATATATATATATATGTGTGTGTGTGTGTATATATATATATTTGTATATATATATATATATATATATATATATATATATATATATATATATATATATATATAAGTTTTATTTCA
Source organism: Potamilus streckersoni (assembly GCA_016746295.1). Lineage (NCBI taxonomy): Eukaryota > Metazoa > Mollusca > Bivalvia > Unionida > Unionidae > Potamilus > Potamilus streckersoni. The sequence continues at coordinate 1,380,920 of JAEAOA010002340.1, read as the reverse complement.
TAAGCCGTTTAACTGCGATAGAATAGAGTATTATCTTCGCTAATCAAGATTGATCGTGCTTGTGTACAGTGATACGGGTATAATACCATAGTTGGTCTGGCCGATGATTTGTTGTCATGATCATTGTTTTAATATATATTTTTGTTTAGAAATGGTTATTGCGGTTAAACCAGCAATTTTCCTTTTATTTCTCGAAAATTACGCTTGCGGGTGGCACGTGTTATTATAGCAACTTCGTTGTTACTTTCTATTCATTTCGGTCTTTCAAAAGCAAATTTGTGTCTAGTTTTAGTGCTATCTCTTGGCTGAATATGAGCCTCACCTTTAATGACCGCTGCTGTAACATGTTGTCGAGGTAAAATGCAATAATGTCCGAAGATTGGCTTCTAGACCCTGATATATGCCTTCTTCGGCAAAAGACGTGAGTATTGGAGTGCAGGAACGTCTATTCAATTACATTGTTTTAACTTGTAATGGTCGATTTTAATCAGTGACTTGTCATTTTTGATCGGAAATCACAGAAGTGGATGGGAGCTTGTTATTATTAGGGTATAAGGCTTTGATATAGACCAAACTTCACATCAAATGATCTTGAAACAGGGAATCAAAAGTAGTTCGCAAAATTTAGCGATGTGTAATACAATTCCAGAGCTGTATAACGTGACCGTTTCCATCAAATCAAAACGGAGGAAACGCATTCAATTCATAAAAATTGGATTTTATATATATATATATATATATATATATATATATATATCTATTTATATATATATATATATATATATATATATATATATATAATTTTCATACATTGATGATAGGGTTAATGTTAATTTCAATTTAGAATGAACTGCAAGTAATTCAGAAGGACGAGGTTATCCGGGATCTTCTTAGAAAGCATGAAATTGTAACAGAAACCAGGCAGTTTGCTTGTCAGCCTTGTGATCATACGTGGTGGCGCAAAGTTCCAGCACGGAAAATGGTATGTCATCAACATCGTGTTTGTGAAAGAACAAATAATGTAGAAAGTGAATTGAAAGAAGAACTAGCTAAAAGAAAGAATCGTTTTAAACTCCTACTGCATGCTTATGTGACAAATACAATTTGATTCATACGTATCATCATTATGATGCCCATGACCAAGCGACAAAACAGTGAATTCTTAACTATGACCTGATTTATGAACTCGTTATGTAACTTTGAATCTTTTCTACGTACATCTTTAGGGAGTTTCTTCAAAGGAGTTAACGTGTTCGCTTATTTATATTAAAAGGTAACTATATACTCTACGTACGAAACAAAATGTGTCTAATATATACCAAAAAGGGGAGATCTTAGTGGAAGTTTCACAGAAAAGAGAAGATAGTATGATGATGTCTGTTGTTGATAAGCAGTACGATTATATCTTTTTCTCGTTTAGGTGTCCAAATGTAAAAAATGTCGAAAGAGGTACAATGCTATTCCAAGGAATCAAGAATGGGGTTGGGCTATTTTTTTATGTAGCTGCGGAAGAGAATTCAGGTTTGTAGTAAATTAGCATGATGACCAAATGGGCCCGAGACTATTAATTAACACTCACATCAAAACCAAATGCGGTGACTCTCAATGAAATATCGGTTCGTAAAGAACTTCTGTAAGTTACATGTTATCTATTGTCATACTTTATAAACAAGTAAAAGATCTTCTAGTCATCATTTATAAAAAAAAAAAATTGAAAGGCCTTGGTGCACATTTTTATGTAATATTTTGTCCGACACTCTTAACTGGATTTTCATTAGCATTTATTTTCAACTGTAGTAAAGTTGACAAAATTTCATGGCTAATGGGAAACAGTTATATACCCTTAAAAAATCTTTTGCAACATAGTACTTTCTGTCAAATTTGGTAAACAACAAACAGTTAAGGACAGAGAGAACACTAAATCTGAAATATTTATTATTTTTGATCCAGTTATACACACACACATATACACACACACTCATATTTGACCAAAACCGCTAAAATAAAAAAGCATATATATATATATATATATATATATATATATATATATATATATATATATATATATATATATATATATATATATTCTTTTTATTTTAGCGGTTTTGGTCAAATGGGTGTCACACGAAGTGAATGTTATGTACACAGAGGAGGCTGTGGAGAGATGGCTCTCCCTGACCGAATACGCCCGCCAACCAGACGTGGCAGGAAACAAAAGTCTCGAACCAAGCATAGTTGTGATGCACCGGACTGTCTGAACCAGCACGATTCTGACGGTGGCCACAACTTATACGGTGGAAATGATGAGTACCCAGGAGTCCAGCTAAATCACTACTCCGGATTCGGCCGCGGACAATTTTTTGGACGTTACACAAGTAGAGGACCAGCGCAGAGACGTCCATTTAATCAACGAGGGAGGCGAGGTCGAAGTGAGTTATGTTTCATTCCTCCGCGAAATTACGTCCCTTTTGTCGTCTGGTTTCAGATGGCCATAGAACACAATAATTTTACTATATGGTTTCTATAGTTTCTACATTTGTTTCTCAGTACTGAACTTTCCACTGTGTGACAATCAATACAAATCATATGTTAATCTAAAATACTTTCAAAGATGACTTTATGGTGAAGTTTTTGTCAAGGGTTGACCTGCATTTTTGAGAGGCTGAATTGTAAACAAATTACCATGCAACGGAACACAGGTTTCACTTTCAGATCATCACCATGGCCTTATTACTAACTGTGCACTGTCGCCGAAATACACACAGACAACAACACCATAAGCTCACATTTTAAAGAATAAACAATTTCCTTTAAATCCTTACCTAGAATGCCAAGATCTAACTCTTGTATCACCACCAAACGCAGAAAGAAAAAAAAATGATCTAAAAATAGATTGGGACTACATTCGTGGGTACTGAACTAGCTTTTATTGTGTACTGATTCCTGACAGTGTCAATGTTTTTGTCAAACATTTATATGTGCATGCTACTACTATTTTAACTTCATACATGAAGTCTTTTGAAATCCCTTGCAAGTAAGACATGTGACAGCTGTCAGAAAGTGTGTAATGCTGGTGTTCTATAGGGTGCAATTTGAGGTCCAATTGTTCTTAAGAAACCAAAACTTAATTTGTAATACGTGATAAGGTCTGTCCGCAAATATGTTTTAAGTTAAAAATATGATTTATTAAATTTTAATGGAAATTTAAAGAAATATTTAAATTTTAAAAACTAATTATTTTTGAAAAATTAAATTTTCATACGTTATAACATTCACGTTAACAAATTTAAGGCAGCAAATTTGATTGTGAATAGTATTTAAAACAAACGGTATTTCGGGTCTGTACAACTGATAACATTATTCCCATGCGTACTGAATCATGAGAGCTCAGTGATTTTGGAAGAAAATTGCATATGCCTATCCAGATGCATATAGGTGTACATACTTAAGAAACAATGACTGGTGCTATGTTCCACATTTATTTTTTCAGGTACTTGGACAGTTGTTTGTATAACTAATAGCCCACTAAAGTTTAAAGTTTTGATGGGACCACTACCATATTTTATAGTAAATATGCAATTCATTTTAATGTATATAACTACAAAAATCAACAATGCGATAGGAAAATACAGTTTCAGGGAGGTTCCACCTTACTGAACAATGATGCAAATCTCTTCTCATGAAGATCTAAGCTATGTCTTTGAGATGCTGTATATCAGTGTGCTAATAGGAACTCATCTTAGTCACTTATAGCAGCACACTGCACATGTCCTTATGACACCTTGCTATCACCACCGGACTACTGGAAGCTTCCAAACTGATCCAACTCTAACACTTTGTTGCAGATACCAGGCTAGACCTGAAAAGATAAAATATGTTTCACTTAATCCTAGAAAACAGTAAGATATAGGCAAATGAAGTTAAAGTGTGTTAGATATGGTGATTTCAATATAACATTCAGGTTGCAAATATGGGTTAAAAAAGGTAAACTTGACAGAGTGAAACTCAGAGATGTGAAGCAATGGGCATGTATTAAAGTGATAAATGCATCCTAAAAATAGATGAAGTTTCTACAAGAATATTTAGCCATTTACAGGTTAAATAACTAATCAGGTAGAGTATGTATCATAAAGTTTAAGGCAATGTTGGAACGGTGAGGTTTGATCATTGGTGCAAACATTAATACATATCAGTATACCGGAAAGTTAAATGACAATGTACCACTTAAAATTTATTACTATATGGAATCTTATTCATGAAGAAAAAACAATTTTAGATATTGCGAGTGCATACAGCCAAATGTGGCCAAACAGATCAAGTATGGGTACCAATAGATCCCATATCATCAACTAAATGTGAAATTTTAATCCCAAAAGCTTGTAAACAAGGATGGACATTTGCATGTGTGAGACATATGCAATGTACTTGTTAAAATCACATGTGCAAACATAATTCACATGATCTGTTTGAACATGTTTAGTCTTTTTTTAAGAGTGTTAGTTACCAAGTTTTTAAACTCAATGATTCAATGGAATCAGATATCAGCTAATGCTGCAATACCGCACTCAGTCAAAGTACTAAATTGAAATGTGTTACCATACAGAGGCATATTCATGATGAAAATAACATCTTGGCATAATTGACGTCCACACAGTCTGAACTTAGCCTTACAGATTCGCTATATGTACTATGTCAGCCTATATGATGTACTGAATGTCAGCTTTTGATCCCAAACATCCCAGAACATATGCATCTTTGTGTCAGATAACAAATATTATTATCAATTAATAATGCATAAATCAAAATGGATCATTAGAATTCCCAAATTATTAACTAGACCACAATGCCCCACTACATCAATCAATATCTTAAAGAAACTGAACAATAAAATGGAATGCATTCTGTGTTCAATCTACATCATTTTGCTGTTTACTTACATGCAATGGCAAATATACTTGGGTAAAGTATATTTTATCCCTTTGACCTGTATTTCATTCTCTGACAGCCTAATATGATTTTGTAGAGAACTTAAGCAGGTTTTAGTATAAAGTCTTCATCTTTGTCCTCTCACTAAATACCCTATAACTATGTTTATAAACAATTACTGATAGCTATACAAGCAGATATGTGTTACTCTGGAAGTCACCCAATCATAAACACATAAATTAACTCTTTGGACAACAGATTAATAGTTTCAATGACCCAAAGTACAAAGCAAAATAGAATTGTCTTCATGTATTTTAAATTAGGGTCTCATTCTGATTAACAAAGATATTTTCTCTGATAAAATTTGACAAATATCCATCACTTCAGCTTGTAGGAGTATATACATGCTGATATCATTTAATATAATTCCCAATAAATATTATACATGTACATACTTGGTGGAAAAATTTTATTTTTTAATTATTTTTAAAATTTCATTTGAATTTTTAAAATTAAAATTATTTTCTTTTTTTTAATTTCATTTTTATATTTTTTAAGTCAATATACATAAAGTATTAAAATGTCATATGTCTATCATTAATAATAAAGATTTTATATCAGTTTGAACTTTACTCACATGCTTTACTGACAGGCCATAGAACACAATTAATTTTACTATATAGTCTCTACGTTTGTTTCTCAGTACTGAACATTCCACTGTGTGACAATACAAGTCATATGTTAATCTAAAATACCTTCAAAGATGACTTTACAGTGAAATTCTTATCAAGGGTAGACCTGCATTTTTTGAGAGGCTGAATTGTAAAAAAAAACACCATGCAACGGAACACAGATTTCACTTCCGAATTATCACCATAGACTTATTACTAACTGTGCACTGTTGCCGAAATACACACAGACAACCACACCATAAGCTCACATTCTAAAGAATAAACAATTGATTTTAAATCCTTGCCAAGAATGCCAAAATCTCTTGTATCACCGCCAAACGGAGACAGAAAAATGATCTAAAAATAGACTGGGACTACATTCGTGGGTACTGAACCAGATTTTATTAATTGTGTACTGATTCCTGACAGATTTCTGATAGACGTTGAATTACGCAGGGGGACAAACAAACAAAGATTGCAAGCGAAATTCATTCAGAAATCAGTGGAGTGACTGCTTGATTAAACAAAATATTATATTATCAGCTACGAAGCGAATGATCCAATATATTTTTTGCGTGAAAATTATCAAAGGTCTTAAAGGAACAATCAGTAAAATATCTCAGAATTATACTTTTATCTTGTTGGTCAGTTAAACTTACTTTCAAGCAGATTGATCATGGTTAGCAAGAGTTGTGACATTCACCTGTTCAGTGGACATGCATCTGGGTGACCTATTGATGAAATATATTATCAAACAGTTCGAATGGAATTTAAGCAGGACATCCGTGATGACAATAAATGCAGAGAGTATACAATTTAAGATCAAGAAGACTGGGTTTCAAATGAATGATGACAGGAAAGTTAAAATGAAATTTTCGTAATAAACATTGACCAGTATATCACTGAATTTAAAGTACAGTTTCGTATATGTAATTAAATTGCGTGTGTGTTAGTTTTCAAATTCCTTTTTATTTTAGTTTTGTTTCATTACATTTTATTGTAATGATTATTTTCACGGGATTCTTTTTTTCAAGTAAATTATGTTTGTATAGAACGCAAAAGGTGTAAAAAGGTGTTACATTAGCGCTATGTGTTTATCTCACTGACTGATAGATTTTGTAAACATTGAGTAATACCGATTGGCTATTTCCAAGGTTATTTCGGCCCGCTTGTTGACTAGATTGTAAACAGCCTTTATTATTATTATTATTATTATTATTATTATTATTATTATTATTATTATTATTATTATTACTATTATATATATATATATATATATATATATATATATATATATATATATATATATATATATATATATATATATATATATATATGCAGTGTGAGACTTTGGTTCTGGATAGGGCTGTTTTTGTTACGTGACAAATTTAATTTTTATATTTCGTTGTTCAAATGTTAAAATGTTAAGAGACCACGTGACCCATCGTGCGGGAATGGGATAACTTTTTATTTGGGTTTAATACTTATTCCGAGAGCTTTCCAGTCAATCGTTTCTAACACCTTGAGGTAAAATGGTATGTCTGTTGTTGTTATTAGATAGTTTGAAGTTCATCTATTTTTGGGATTTAATAATTTGTTCTCTAGAAAACAAAACAAGTGCTTTATGTTTATAAAAATTCTAAGATTAAGAAATTCAGTGGACATTTATACTTGAGTTCTTTACGGAGACATAAACTGTGATTCAATCGAGCATCTGCTACCAGCAGTACAGCCATCATCCGACGTCATCGCCTCCATATTGGACTTTCATAGAGATTCGAACCCGGATTCCATTGAAACTGTTTAGTGATAGGACCTATATTTTTGAAATCTAGGATTAATTTTTGAATTATTTTACAAACCGTTAAGTCCTATTTTATATTTTTACTCTGTTTTCTAGGGAAATAAATTATTTTTTGTTAAAATTTAAAAAGCTTGTTTACTTCACTCTTTTCTTTTCTTACATTTGTACAAGCCTACATGTAACAGTACGCATTTGGTCCTATTTAAGGCTACACTTGTGAACAGATAAAATTATTTTGAGATTTATTATACGAACTGATCGCTATCTTATCCTTGCAGACCCAATTTGCATCCATCCAATGTCTCGACAGAACAAGCCAAAGGTAATCATTCCTAGCGAGGAACACATGAGCACTGGTTCCACAGTCAACACATTTCTGGACCAAGGGGACTTGTGTAGCTTGTCCTCTTTCCAGCCAAGTGAGGACGATATCGACGAAGGTAGTGGATCTGGGGATGAGGAAAGTCATGAACCTGGTTGATATCAGAATCCTATGGTAGTTTGATGGATCTACTATAGTTTTTTATGAAACAGAAAACTATTTGATCCTTTTTATTTGCATTCGTATGTCTCTTTTTTCTGATACAGAAAACTGTTGACTCATTTTGATTTGCATTCATATTTTAGATGCTGCTGAAATTCGAACCCACTGTTGTGCTCATTGAAAGATGGTATTTGATATTTGCATTAAAATATTTTAATAAAATATGTATGCTATTTAATCCAGTTTTACATAAGGACTTAAAAGTTGTGTATATTTTTAATATTTCTGTGATCAAATTTATATCAAAAAGGGAAGAAGTTATTGACTATCATTTTGAAACAAATATGTTGTATTGTAGATTTTAAAATTTTACAAATTTTTAAAGTGATTCTGAAAATCTGCATGAAAAAATTCAGTATCACTCTTTGAATCTGAAGTACCTTTCATTAGAACCCAATGACAATGTAGGTCAAATTGACTGATGGCAAAATGTGCCCTGCTTTGATTGAGTCTCTCTCTCTCTCTCTCTCTCTCTCTCTCTCTCTCTCTCTCTCTCTCTCTCTCTCTCTCTCTCTCTCTCTCTCTCTCTCTCTCTCTCTCTCTCTCATTGGTGCTATTTCCATTTTATCATTACGGCCTTTTTCAAATTTAAACAGATACACATCCCTGAACTCCAAGAGTTACTCAGAAATATATTATAACATGGTGTTTCACGTTTATCCTTTCTACCCAGCCCTCAAAGTACATATGGCAGGCTCTGGGGTGTAGGGTAGCCCTGATTTCTCTGTGGTTCGTCCTTGATTATATTCTTTAAATAGAGACGATCTTCCTGCGTCCTTGATTAATTTCAACTAATGGAGGCAGCATTCCAACCCTGTGATGCGTCCTTGATTATGTTCGATTACTAGAGGCAGCCTTCCTGCGCTGTGATACGTCCTTGATTATGTTCGACCAATGACGAAAGCAATATTGGCAAATCTTTGAAAGAAATATAAGTATGCTTTATGCATTGGGTATAACGGATACGATGCTAGAAATATGAAATTGCAAGTCGAATAATTAAAAGAATAAATACTAAACCAAGTATTCTATCAAATGAACAGCCAAATGGAAATAATAAAATTGATTTTTTTAATGGAAAATTTATTGCCAAGTCAAGTAGACATCCACATGTACAGTCTCCTTTGTTATCACATCATACTTGCATAAAGGCTCTTTACACATATCTATATGAATGATCCACTCGTTACAAGTTAATGCAGAAACGTCCGTTATGATCTACAACTTCATGGGGCCCCGAGTGGCCGAGTGGTCTAAAGCGCTGTCCGTTACGGATCACTGCCATCTCACCTCTGTCTGCGTGAGTTCGAGTCCTGACCGCCATGTATAGCCTATCTTGTGCTGAAAAATGGCATCAAACCCTATAACAGCAACAACTTCATGTTCTTGTATAACAATTGCCTATGTCCATAAAGCTTTTGTGTGATTACATCTCTTTTCTGTATCTCCCATGATGGAAAAGACGGGAGTGTCCGGACTATTCGGGAGTACAGCCATAAACAAATATTTCGAAACGTGTGTTAATAGAGAAGCAGTCTACTAAACGTAATTCGTATTTTGATTTGCTTGATTACATATAAAACTACGATTTCTGATGTGAAGCGATATTGTTTTATTGATGTATGTTTTTATCGTTTTGCTTTATTTTCAGTTAGATTACTTAAACATTTATGGAATCAAAAAATAAATATTTTTCAGCTATTTCGTTGAAATTTTTACTTGCTGAGAAAGTTTGTATTTGTTGGATTTACCAATAGTGTCCTTATGTTGCTTGTACTCGTGTTACACAAGACAAATTTTGAATACCGATTGTATACTGATTGTATTCTTGTTTGACGTGTTTGTCTTTGTGTGTAAAGTAATTAGATTTTAATTGTCAATGAAGGGTGATCATTCTTATAGGGTTGAAGAATTTTAAAAACCACTTGGATAGGGGACATCGTCTACAAAGATCTTCGATGAATTAACGCTGATGCTTATATAACATTTACTTGAGAAGATAGAAAACATTTTTACCTGACGAACATGTCCTATTGATGAGAAGGAAATCATCGAGAACAAACTTAGAAATCACAAATGGATCATAAAGATTTACGTAAGAGAAATAGCAATTGGAACTGAAAAGATCTGCTTTATAAAAGAAACCAAATTAATAATTAATTTTGTGAGATATTGAAATTATCCCTACTTTTAAGAAGTGCATTCAACTTCTTATTCAGGTTGATGAACTTGAGTTGAAATACTTCAACTGAATATCAGTTAACTTTTTGTAAAACTTTCTATGTTATGCTCCTTTTTGTTAACGGCTAAAAAGACACCCAGACACTAGGCTTACAAATTCTTCAATTGCAGGTTGCAATGGAAAAATACGGCAAAATACATGTAATTTCTGAGCACACAATAAGTACACATTGTTGTATCTTATTGCCTTAGACCGGGGTAGCTTTTGAATCTAGGTTCGTAAGGAGGGCGTGCGAAAGGGAGAGACTTGTTATTGGTCATCTAGTTTCATCGGATGGTTTTATGCAACGGATAACTAAAATATTAATGCATTTGCAAACCCAGAGTGAAGTGCTGCAATAGAGTAAGAAAGTCGCAATATTTGAAGTGACGTGTTAGGAAAGGACGTTACGTATGTAAAGTTTATGTTCTGTCATTCTGAAGCATGGGTCATTATTGTAACTTTAAATCATGATTCACCATAGTATAATATGGAAAATAATAGCTTGCATCAAAATACCTATTCGTCATTTTTAACACAATTTCTGAAAAGTTCGAGTAATTCTCCTGAGACAACATCCATTTATAAATCCCCCAACGAGATCATACATTTTAAAGGAAGCTGAAACCCATTTTGACTCTCTAAATTAGTGATATATTCTTAAATAAATTATAGCCGCAGATAATTCAAAAGGCTTGTTTATAATACAGCTGTAAGCCATTTGGTATACATATTTGGTATAATAGTATACATGTGTAAAATCTATACATATTATGGCAATTATGTTAGTGCTTCTTAACCATGCTTGCATCACATTTTATGTATTTCTTCTTCCGCTTGGATAAAACGCAAAACTTTAAATATTTCTTGCAAATTTGCTGCAATAACAAACTACGACAATATCATCACTCCAACCATTGATTCTACTTTTCCAATGTCCAACTGCGATCATGACGGCGGTATGACGGTCACGCATTTCATCCGCGACAATGATATAAGCGCCCATGTCAAAAGCAGTTCCAACCAACCAACCACCCACCCAATCTGATGTTTCACGCCAAAGTATGCGTTTCGCTTTGCCTGTGTTTTCGACGTCAGAGACAGAGATTGGGTGCGAAGGCCTAACCTTCTACACAGCACCAAAGAGACTCTTTTACTATGCATGTGGAATGCTTTTTTGCTAAGAATGTGTCAAATGAAACATGCGCCAGACATTATGGAGCAGGAATTCGAGCCATTGGCGCGTTGATAATCAAAGGAGAAGATGTAGTAACAAAGTTCGGACTAATTGTTTATGGCATTGTCAAAGGATGCGAAACATGGGTGAAAACGTAATCTCACTTTATACACGTTTTCCACACCTTTAACGTATTTGATTCGTAGCTAAGTTAGAGTACGATACAGTGGTTGATGTTTGCGTCGAAAAGAACACAACATTGCTAAAAACATCGTTCTTAGTAGTTTGAAAACACGCAGTAACGTGAACGATTATGATGAACTTAATAGAAAAGTTAGAATTCCTGTGAGTAAAGTATGATGCAGTGTACGAATCCAGAAAAGCCACACCTTAATTATTTTACTACGAATAAAATATAGTTATGAAATATCTTTAAAAAAAAAAATAAACATATGATACTCATCTGGTGCCAAATGTTACAGATAAACACCTGTTATGTGAGACAAAAGGGTTGAGCTCACTTAGGGTTTGCTTCTCGTGGGTTCAGGTATAGGTGCTTCTGGTACGATCAACAACCTGATGGATATTTATTGATTTATTTATCACATGCTTATAATCGGGAGATGTTGATGTTGTTGGGTTTCTTTGAACGAAAATATACATTTCTTCATCTGTGCAAATGCATATTTATTAGTGTTATTCAACTTCCTTATTTGGAGAATGTTGCCATGGATATCGTGTTATTACATGGTAAGCTTTTGAAACTTTAGCAATATTGCCTGAAGAAATTACAATCTCTGAAAAAATAAAATATCGAAAGGAATATTCCTGTAATGAAATTATAGTTTCTTTTTTAGGGTCTTTTCTTTTTCTGGTATTATTCTCCGATATGATTGTATTGTTGTTTTGTTTTATTTTCTGTTCTTCTTGTTTTGTTTTATTGGACGCTGGTTGGTTTACTATCTGAATATATGTATTACCCCACTGTATGTTGAAGTTCTCAGTCAGAGCACACAATATGTCAGTCTGCATAGGTCTACATGTATAATTGAAAATATGCTTGATCATTTGAGACTCATTTATATAATGGTTTTGAGATCAGTGAATTTTGAAATACGCAATGCACATAGATGTACTATCAACGTGCAATTTAAAACAATCAATTTTCAGAAAATACTGTTGTACGATATGATATTGGCGGAGGCACCTGGCGACGAACATGGTGGGCTTCAATAACGGATACGAAACGTAATAAAAACGACTATTCATTAGTGCAACATGCTTGAAAACACTGAAAGAATGAAATGTACTGTGGAGGGGTTGGGTGGTGAAATTTGTTTCCAAAACTCAAGGAAATTACTTCAGCGATCACAGTAGCATAGTAAAAACAAAACCGGAAATGATCAGTTTAAGATGGTACGATATTCTATTAACACTGGACAATATGTTTACTGTCCCTGTTACGGATTTTAAATCATATTGATAGGTTGTTTGTACTAAATCTCTGTGCAACATTCTACATATAAAGAGCACGCCCATCGGTGTCACAAGCATTAGGGTAATTCTATATAAATTTAGTTTTCTATGTAAATTATCTACATAGTTGCCCTGCTTGGTAACATATGCATAGAACAAGCATTTATTTACCCAAACATATATATGTGTGTTTTGCAGTGGTGGTGGTAATGATGGTTAACAACGTTTACAGGAAGATCGACCTAAGTGTTATTAAGTGAATAAATAAATTATGAAATTAATGGAGATCTAAACACAGATCTGAGCAGAAATATAGAATAGAACAATATGAATCCCCCAATCTAGTCTATTGGATAAACAATAAAGATTGCACAAGACGACACTTGAAAGATGCACTTCTTCTTGAAAAAACAATTACCAAAATTAGCATCATCCTGATAATAATCAGTATAAACGAATAAAGTAAAGCAACCAGCACTTCAAACTCAATGAGATTTTAATGTGTATGTATGTGACATGTAGAGACAATAATATTATGTAGTAGGTACATCTGATGTGTATACTGGAAATTATAGTCTACGGCAAAGATAACTAAAGCCCTTTTAGTTAATACTTATTTTTTCATTATGTATTTAGTCCGCATCCGTTCCGCATCCGTTTCAGCTCAACGGATTATAACGCCATCCTTAATTACCTTGAACGAACCTTGTTTTGTGGAAAATAGAATGCTACATCTTATGATTTTGAAGGTCATTTTGCACACACATTTTACTGACACCAAACATCATTGTAGGAGCGGAATGATCTGAAGACGTACATGTAAGCAATCTGCCATACCCTGAGTCGGCACTAGGATAATTTCTGCTGATCGAATTAGGAGTTCCTAAATTTGGGTTTTACTTTATCGAAATGTTTCTAGAAATTTTATACCGTCTCATTTCAGACTATTTCATCAAAAACTCCCTTCCACGGGATAAAATAGTTTGCACAGAAGTGCATTAAGGTCAGCAAAACTTTAGTTAGGGGGACGTTCTTCTGGACACCAAAGACATTGAAATGATGCAAGGAATATTATTCTGAGCTACAACGCTAGACAAATTTCAGTCCAGCACACTTTTAATTACAATATGTAATTTTAAGCAAATACTTTGGTACATATGTAACGTACTAGCTCTTTTTATTTCCCTTTAATCGGCACTAGACACAAGGAATAAGAGACCGACCATTATATAGGGAGGAGTGGAGTGGAAGGTATACTTTTTAAGGAAAAGCTGGCTTTCAAGTAGCATCAAAAATGTTATTTTTCTGATGTGTAGAAAATGAATTATATGGAAATGCAAACAAAATCTCCTTTTTGAAAGAAAATACCAGCCGCCCCAAGAAAATTAAATGTTCGTTCCCTAAAGTAACATGAAACCACTTGTTGGATTTTTTTTAGTCATGCTGGATTCATAAAAGTTAGGTACTTGTTAATCCTGCTGTACGATGTTTTAATACAAGAATCCGATCAGTACCTTTGTTGACCTTTTTTCGAACATTCGTTTTGAAAAAGAATTGAACAAATGAGACTCTCGCTGAGTCGATTCAAGCACCTATTGAGGACATGTTTTGTTTTGCATGGATGTATTGGATAGCTGGTGTATGATTCTAATTAAATGTATGATTCATTTTCCTTCCTGGTTTCGGAACTTTAGCTGTGGTTGTTAGCAATAGCGATAAGTATTATATCACTGAAAGTGTGGCCAGGGGAGGAGAAGTGTTCTGCGACCGGGCTTCTGTACAGCTTTTTTGTCATCCAATCAAATCTATGAAGGTTTATCCTTTTGTGTAGCTTTTCAGTTTCTCCGACGTACTGAAAGCCACAGATAAATAAAATAAATAAATAAATCAGATAAAAATCTCATCTGATGAGATAAATCACATTCTCTGTTTTGCACGTTTTGTTTGGATTATGTATGTTTAGTTTTTCTTTAGTCACTGTGCTAGTGAATGTCTTGGTCTCTATCATATGTTGACAGGTTTTGCATCTTTTATCGCCACAGGGTCCAGATTGGGGAATTTTGTAGTATATACCTGATGCGCATAGCACGATGTAGTAATAGGTGATCATTGTTTGGGTCGTTTGTTCGTGATGATGTTCCAAAAGAATGTGGTTATCTTGCTGACTAAAAAAAAAGTTCAAAGCTAATTGTATGGTTTGATAATGTTAAAATGTTGTCATGCAGTTTCACACAGGGGGAAATTTTGTCATGTACAAGGATATAGAGATATAAGTAGACGATAAGGCTGATGATAATATGATAGTATTGGTCAGTCCATGAAAAGAAATACTATAGGTGAGCATCGATTATCAGGATTATCCATGATTTTAAGATACGGATAGATTCATGTGTCAATGAAGATAAACCATTTTTCATCAAATAATTACAAGAAAAAGCGCAAAGCAAAACATCTTTCTTTTATCAAAAGGATTTCTTTTATCAAAAGGCTTTCTTTAAAAGGCTTTCTTTTATCAAAAGTGAAGTCGGCATATGCTTGCTAAAATACATGTACGTTACGTTCATTCACGCACAGATATATATATATATATATATATATATATATATATATATATATATATATATATATATATATGAACATGCATGGTTTATCCATGAGTAGATTTCATTCTTGCTTCCTTCAATCTCTGAGTGAATGTGCATGGTGATATGCACTTATTAACATTATGGGATATAAATAAAGATAAGCAATTATTACCTATCACCCAAAGTTGGGTATATGCTATATAAATACGTTGACTTCGTGGAGTCTAATTTATTTATTATTTCTATAACTTAATCAGGTGTGATTCACTCAAGATTTATTTTCAGCATTACTCGGAGTCAAGAGTATCATGTATTGATATTAGTTTTCTAAAAAGAATCAGCTATATTTACAAACTAATGATTAATGGCTTCGAGTAGTTCGTAATTGTTTGTTAGTGTTCCAGTTTATTGCTTAATGTATTTTATAGCTCGACAGAAAGTGTTTGCTGTTGCCAGGTGTAATATTCTCCAAGTTATTTCAAAGTCAGCTTGGGTCTTTATCGCAAACTATCACATTATTGAAAAAAAAAATCTCCGCTATAAATCAAGTATACTAGCGCAGTTGTCTATTTTTTTCATTTTATTTATCCCTACATTTTCATGTTGCCTTTATATCATTAGAATGCAGGTTTATTCTCGTATTCATTTTTGTTTTACAAGATGCATGCGTATTGTACAGGACAATACGTATTACTCAGACTTTATTAAAGTCATTGTCATGGTAGTCAATGACTTCCTCAAGATTTAGTTCAGATATATTTGATTAATATAAGTCCATTGATTGTGTTGTTGTTGTTGTTGTTGTTGTTGTGAAACATGTGTGTGATGGCTTTCTTGTTGTTAAGGTGGGGTTCGTGTAATATATTTTTGGTGTTGGTGGGATTATGCGCTTTGGAGAGTGACAATTTGGCAAAATGAATGGTTCTTTGGACAGACAGTTTGGTAAAGGGAATGGTTCTTGGATTTCAGTGACAATTTGGTAAAATGAATGGTCCATTGGACAGTGACATTTTGGTAAAAGAAATGGTTCTTGGATTTCAGTGACAATTTGGTAAAAGGAATGGTACTTTGGACAGAGACAATTTCATAAAAAGAATGGTACTTGGATTTCAGTGATAAATTCAAACTATGTAGAGCATACCAGGCCGATTGTAAATTGATCCCTATTAAGATTTGTCGATTTAATACTTTGGTAAATTCGTAGCTTGATGTAAAGTTTGACAATTTAACATTGGTGCAAATTTATTATTTATACAAATTATACATGTATACTATTGTTATACATGATACAAATTTTTCATTGATGCAAATGATACAGATTTACTATTAATATACATGATGCTGATTTACTACCGATACAAATTATACAAATTTACTATTGACACAAATTATACAGACCTTAGTTTGATGCAAATGATACAAATTTACTATTGATGTAAATTATATATATTTGCTTTTTATAAAATCATTACCATTAAAATCGCCAAGCATTCTCAATACAAATGTTTCTTTAGATGCATGACAAAGTTACTGTTCATGTAAGATCTATCACTGTTAAGAATATGCAGAACTATAAACAAAACTAATTAAAATACAAAATTAATTAATATACAAAACTAATTAATATACAAAACTAATTAATAATGGTCAAGAAGATTTTGATATTAAATCTCAAGCTACAGTAATTTTATATCGACAATTTTTTACCCTTTTTTCATTAAAATGACATTGTCTCTTTGTATAGAACATTTATACTCCGACATTTGTGTTACAAAATCCATTCATTCATATTTGGATCAATAGTATTGCTTTTTCAAGGCTTTCATATAATTTCAGACTTGAAGGGACAAGGCTTGTTGCATTATAAACTTGATCACGTCTATCTTTGTCTGCAGATGGCGCTAACGTTTGGGCTTCATTACATCGTGTAAAAACTTTTGTTTCTGGGTAGTAATTTTTATTTCCTAATCACTTAAGCCTCAGAAGTATAGAAAATTGATAGTAGTCCCCAAATAATTTGCTTTGTGACCTGGACAGTGATATTTTGAAATTTACCTATTTTTCAGAACATTCCAGATAACTTGGTGTAACTTCTAGAACATTCTAGAACTTTACAGTAATTAATTAGTAGGATAAATAAAGGGTCCTAAAGCGATTGTTGCAATCGCACCATGAAGCAGTAATGCAAAACATCACGGTCAAAAAATAATAAATAATGCTAAATAGTTACCGCATTTTGAAGCTAGAAATCAAACTATTTTTTCTGATAGCATTATGTATTATGCATAACGGGAAATTATAAATGCAAACAAGGCTACTAATTAATTAATTAATTAATTAATTAATTAATTAATTAATTAATTAATTAAATTGGTCACAAACTGATAAATAGTATAGGAAGAAAAAGCAGTGCCCGGCTGCTATTTAATTAATTAATTAAACTGGTCATAAACTGATAAAATAAATATAAGAAGAAAAAGTGTGCCCCGCAACAATTAATCAATAAATCAGTTGATGCCATTATGTTCCTCGCAAAAATAAATCTTCCTCATGCAATTTAAAAACAGACCCTATCTTTATCGCAAAAACGCAGACCTAGTTGTCTTTTCCGAAATTCTCATTTGACAATACGCATTTGCTTTCTGTTCAAAATTACATACACTTTCAACTAACATTATCAGGGACCGATTGTACGCATATGACTAATCAGAATGCATAAAAACAGCTATGTTGCGATCGACTAAAACCCTTTCGCCGAATAGTTTTGCCCAAATTATATGTAGTATTTTTACTTCCAATTTCAGAATACGTTTCTCAAATCTGGAATAATTGCACAGTTTAAGGTTCGGAGCTATTAATGAAAGAAAAATCATTTCGAAGTTGTACTCATTTATTGATACGAGTATCTTAATGCAGAAACTGGTCGGCAATCTGTTACACAATGACGGAAGAGGAAGAGGTTATGCACACTGCATCTAATTATAAGTGCTTATGTACCTAAAGCGAACTTCTTTAACAAAAGAGTTATGAGGCATCGTCTTCCAAAGCATCGCACCCATCTCGACTAGACTTTAGTTTTGTTGTTTTTTTTTTCGAATGTCATTTCATCCTTGTACGACTCGTCTCTAGGACTCTTTCATGAATGTATCAGAAATCTCCTAATCTTTATATCTTGCAGAAAGAAAAAAAAAATTATCCAATTCACCCAACGAGCAACCGCCTTGTCATATTATCAAACGTTACCTTAAAACTCCCACTAAACTCCGAATGTTGTAATGCCATCAAATCTGATCTTTTCCAATGGGTGAATGTGGTTTTACACTGAAGATGATGAACAAGGTGGTTCCCTTGCCCCTTCTTTAATACCTAAATATCCCAACAGTTTACTGTCCTTGGGGACCGGGGGGAAGCCGCACCGGATGACATCATCAGAGGAGGTGAACCAAAATGACTGTCTATAAAAATTTTAATTTTTTCAGAAGCAAGGAGGTCCATGAGGGTGTAACCATCAGTTACCACACATGACTGTCTATATAAAGTTTGAATTTTTGTGCAGAAAGGAGCTCCATTGGGATGACACCATGAGTTACCTCAATGGATGACACCAACCCTAGTGACACCACTGCTATTTCCCCTACACAAATTATCCTAGCTCTACTTAATGCCCGAATATCCCATCTCTGTTTTCCCTTATCTAATACCCAAAGAAGTTTCGTTCTATCTCCTAACTCACACGTTGTGTAACTTGATTTATTATTCGAAGTTGCAGTTGAACAAAAAATAAACAAATTCTGTCATTCTTCAGTATGTTCAGAAATATATCCACGAAAACGGACGTATCTAGTACTTACAATTATATTATAAGTAACAAATTTGTAAATAAACGAAATGGACAAAACTGACTGTAACTTGTGTAATCTCTCTCTCTCTCTCTCTCTCTCTCTCTCTCTCTCTCTCTCTCTCTCTCTCTCTCTCTCTCTCTCTCTCTCTCAATAATGACCTTTTTAATTAATTACTTGTGTATCTGATTATTCTCTTTTCTAGTGAAATGTTTATGTTTCTTGTCATTCTCCTTACTTTATGTCTTTGTAAAATGAATTTCATCGTTGGATCATTTTTATGTCTATTTTGGGAAAGGATCTTTATGAGTTAAACACATGTCCCATCCCATATTATTTTAATAAACGGCCATAAAAAATGTTTAAAACAACGAACATCATCTTTAATGCGAGACTGCTCTTGACATTGACTTCAAAATGGAAAATACATACTTGGACAATACACACGCACATACATACATACATACATACATACATACATACATACATACATACATACATACATACATACATACATACATACATACATACATACATACATACATACATACATACATACATACATACACACACACATACACACATACATACATACATACATACATACATACATACATACATACATACATACATACATACATACATACATACATACATACATACATACATACATACATACATACATACATACATACATACATACATACACACACATACACACACACACACATACATACATACATACATACATACATACATACATACATACATACATACATACATACATACATACATACATACATACATACATACATACATATATATATACATATATATATACATATATATATATATATATATATATATATATATATATATATATATATATATATATATATATATATATTGTTACGTGTAGGCCCGTACAAAAGTAACAAATAAAAAGAGTAAAGTCAACAAGCTTTGTAAATTTTAACAAACTAATTCATTGCCATAAGAAACAAGGTAATATATGAAATTGGACTGACGGTTTATAAATATATTCCAACAATAAATTCTCGAATCTAAAAATATGTCATATCAATAAAAGTTCTAATTTTATGTCAGGTTCTAATCTCGACAAAGTTCAATAGGTAAGGCGATGCCGTCAGATGACTTGGTTGAACAGTTGGCAAGAGTTCCTTGTTAAAACACAGTTTATAATGTTCTAATCAAAATTCCAGAATAAATTTCCGCTAAATGATTATGTCCCGCAGTGTTATTTTAAAAAAGAGCAATTGATTTTATTTTTTAGAGAATCTGAATTATTAAATCCAAAAAGTAGATGAACTTCAAAACAAACTGGCATCAACCAAATAAAAACACCTCTGAGCTATAAGGTGTATGAATACAACTGAAAGATCTGCTAAAAACAGTCTATTTTAATCCCCGCTCTTAGATTTTATGGTGGCTCACGTGATCGCTAAATTGGAAAGTCGCAAAAAGCCCATAAGACAATTGACACGTACGCCATAGACAGATTTAGTCGTACCTAGCAAATCTTACTATAAAATTCAAAAATAAAAAATAATAAAGATTTGTTTACAAAAGAGTTAACACGTGGGCCGAACATGACCTTGGTAATAGCCAATCATTTTCATTAAATGTCACCAAACATCTCAACCAAATTTTAAAAATTGCATAATGCCTATTGGGGAGATATGGAATCATAAATGCGATGTTTATTTCTAATAGCAAAGTGCAAATAGACATAATACGATTGCAAATTTAAACGAAATATCATTAATACACTCAGGTATTCTAGAAATGGAATCCAACGCCTATATATTAAGATGCTAGCATTCACACTCCATATATCTAATTTAATTAAAGAATTTATGAATTATTGAGCATATCATATACATTTACCTGCAATATTTTTTAATGAAAATACATGTAAGTAAGTAGTTAGGTAGGTAGGTAAGTAGGTAGGTAGGTAGGTAGGTAGGCGTGTGTCTGAGTTTGTGTCTATGTCTGTGTGTGTATAAGTGTGCAAGTGTGTGAGTGCACGTGTGTGTGTGTATGTTGAGCATAGTAGTTCTTTCGGAACGAATTATATGTGCATAGGGTTTAACAGTACATTAGTATTATCTTCTGCTGAGTAAAAGAAAATGTATATTTTTAAAAACCAAAATTATAGGTAATTTACATATACGAACCTTTTCAAATGAGCCCAATCATGTGATCTTACGTAATTAAAGAAAAATATTACACAAGTTACAATTTAAGAAGGTTGTATTAAACAAAAGTTATAGAAAATTCGTAAATTGTGCTATCGTAATTTGGGCAATAAACCGCATTCTTTAAAACAAATCCAACAGCTTTTTTTTGGTGGTACATCATCAAAAAGCTACTTAACTGTGTTCACATCAGAAAGTTTATGTCTTAAGATCGTTCGAAGTTGGATATTTTGTTTATGTTAATATAGTTCTTTTGTAAAAAAAAAAAATAAAAACATGTAGAAAACGGAAACAATTGCCAGCCCAATCTTCGATATTCAATTCACTCCAATTTTGTTGTTTGTTTGTTTTTAATAAACGAAACAAAAATTGTGTAGATTCGAGCAAACACGTGCAGAATTCAGTACCTCAATTATGTTTAATCGCATTCCAAAACGTTTCGAAGCTTTAAAGAGTATCAATGATGGTTTATTTATATTTTTCCTTGTCAGGCACAATCCAAAAGAGTCCTTTTATCTTCTCTCTTTTTAACATATTGTGAATATTTGTCTTAGAACTCTTTTGATTATATTTGCTCTAAGTAATTTGTCATCCATCTTGATCAAAACTGTTTGGTTTCCAATTATATAAACGCGTGTTTCTATTAAAGATATTATTCTCACATTTTGTAAATTAACAAGTTCAGCGCTATCGAAACAAAAACTAAAAGAATGAACAATATGATTTGCAATTTCAATTTTTGCTTGTCATGCCCTCAGGTTCTTGACCTTTCATTAAAGTGTGTGCCCCAACCTTTAGCGTGAAAATATATCTATGAGCGCACCCCACCCACCGTTTCTCTCTCTCTCTCTCTCTCTCTCTCTCTCTCTCTCTCTCTCTCTCTCTCTCTCTCTCTCTCTCTCTCTCTCTCTCTCTCTCTCTCTCTCTCTCTCTCTCTCTCTCAGCGTAGAAGATTTGAATTTGTTTTCTTCGAAGCAATGTTTATATCGTATACATTTTAATATTTTCTGCTATTCCCAGGATTCCCCTGCTTCTTTTACATCATTGCTCTAATTGAATTTGGGGTGATGGACATTTGATCTGCTGAAACACACAGGTTAAAGGAAAGGGGATGTTTTATAACTTGAAATAAAAATACAGGTAAGAAAACTGAACAAAAGAAATAAATATCTGCTGAAGCTTGCAACCAAGAAGAATAACACTAGTTTGATTCTTTTATATTAAATTTACAGCGAAAGATAAAGTTGTTAAATTTTTATAATTTTCTTCACGGCGATAATTCAACTCCTACATTAATATAAGGATTGGGCCATATTTTCGGCCTTAAAAATATAATAATAACGTTATCTTCTACTTTGACAAATGACAAAATGTGTGTATCTTATAATAGAGAGCGATTTAATTTTTTTAGTTCTAATATTAAACAGACGTCATACGATGAATCATATTTCTTACAGAACTAAAACATACTTATCTGCTGAAAACGGGAAAAGTGATTTTGAGTATGTATCAAAATTCGTTACTAATAGTACTTGATAAAGAGTCCAGTAGAGAACTAATAAGAACAAAAAACCCCAAAGTTTAGAAAAAATATTTATATAATGTATCAAATGAACTATTCTTATTGTGTATTCAAGATGTGATGTCAACAATGCTTTAATATAATATTTTTCATGCGCCTTAAAAATATTATTTGCGCCTCTTTAACTTTATTTTCCTTAAAATTATACTTTGTCTTTACCTTTATTTTTTATGATAATCTATTTTATCTAATAATCTGTATTTCTTTGTTTTCAGATTATCGTTTTCTGTAGAACAAGTTGAATGCTTATGTCGTGTTTGTCAATAATATCGAAAATGTAAACAATTCAATATTTTAACATTTAATAATCACAAAACCAGCATTATTACCTACATAATACATCTGCTTCACTTTTGCCATTTGTTATCTAAGATCAGCAAAAAATGTATATGAAATCCTATTTTGAAATAAATACGTAAATACGTAGGTCAATAAACTACAAAATGTTCAATTACTTTTTGAGGTTATTGATTTATAATGCCTCTTCATGCTGTCATCTTACGATTTGTTTAAGACTTCATCCTTTCATCCTTTCTTCTTTATTCGATGTTTAAGTTGACGCAAAAATTTCAAAAGCCAGTATCGATGAGAATCGTGTATCTTACGATACGCCCATTTAAACGGGTCGTCGTTCGAGCTTAATATAGGTATCTTTACTGATATAAAGTAGAAATATGTATAAAAAAAAAATTTAAAAAAATGGCGGTAAATATATATTTCCTTTTAGTGATGATAACTGCTGGATCGTGGATGTAATGAGTACTTTAATCAGCAAAATCCTCAGACAGGAAACCAATTTCGATATCTGTTGGCGATTGTTCAGTCACTAGACGTTCATTTAATCGTCGACATAAGTCTGGCGGTTTTGTTTCAAGCGACACTTTGATACCTCTATATAAAACATTAAAAAAAATATTGGCCTATAGTAAAATATCGTTTTGACATTGATTTACTGTCAAAAATATTGGCCTATAGTAAAATATCGTTTTGACATTGATTTAGTGTCAAAAATATTGGCCTATAGTAAAATATCGTTTTGACATTGATTTACTGTCAAAAATATTGGCCTATAGTAAAATATCGTTTTGACATTGATTTACTGTCAAAAATATTGGCCTATAGTAAAATATCGTTTTGGCATTGATTTACTGTCAAAAATATTGGCCTATAGTACAATATCGTTTTGACATTGATTTACTGTCAAAAATATTGGCCTATAGTAAAATATCGTTTTGACATTGATTTACTGTCAAAAATATTGGCCTATAGTAAAATATCGTTTTGGCATTAATTAACTGTCAAAAATATTGGCCTATAGTAAAATATCGTTTCGACATTGATTTACTGTCAAAAATATTGGCCTATAGTAAAATATCGTTTTGACATAGATTTACTGTAATTGTTTTTATTGTTCTATAAGTAATAGGCAGTCATATTTGGATTGTATATTAATCCAACACAAATTGTAATCAAGGAATGCTCTAGCTCCACAATCCATGCAATTTTCATTGCTGTTCAAAATAAGATAGACACACACACACACACACACACACACACACACACACATATATATATATATATATATATATATATATATATATATATATATATAAACTCCAATTCGAAGCCCACGAAGTGCCATTGGATGATGGCTTCGCTTCCTCGTGGCGTGGATATCTTCGAGAGAAGGAAATGCAGACAATCCGGTATAAAGCCCTTAAGGCAGCTGAGCTGGGTGTCAACTACGACTTCCTTCCGGCAGTTCGTGCATCCAAACCGGCGCCAGATGTCATGCTCGGCATTCCTTTGGAAAAGCTAGCAATGGCGAGAGTTGGATACTGTCGTTTGGGCAGCCCAGGATCTCCATGCTACACACCCAGGCTGGAGAGGCCACTCCAGCCTCGCCCCTGAGCGAGGAAACAACACGGAATCTGGCAGTCTACGTGTTATATTCTCACCCAATTATATTGTCGTGTTTTGTGTTGCCTGGCAATAGCCTTCTCAAAGGTTTATTGATGAGTCATACAAATGTGAAACAAGACAAAATTATGCAAGCATAATAATATTAATGGTTTCGTGACATGGTCATCAGGTGATTAGAAACAGTTATGATATTTGCGCGTTTAAGAACCCGAACGTTGACAACGAATGTTGTCTTTAGATCCTTTGAAATGTTGGAAACATGGTCTTAAAAGGCATGTGTTTGTCTGTGAGTGTGTGTGTGTGTGTGTGTGTGTGTGTGTGTGTGTGTGTGTGTTGGTCGGATTCTAAGGTCTTAAACTAATTATCACGAATAGAAAAATTAAGTTAGTCAAATTTGTAAAGTGAACAAATAACTTTCTGCTCTAAGTTACATAATGAAAATTTAAGAGGAACGTACATAATTCTGAATTAAATCCTAATAATCCTAAATGTTTTATAACAAACCCAAAAGTTTAGAATGTTTCCAAATAAACACTTGGCCTTCGTTGTTTACAACTAGTAGGGTTAAATTAATGTATTGTTATGTGGTCGAACATACAAAGTTTGTGTATCGTATGCTAGCAACATATAAAAAGTTTCAAGTTACGTGCATCACACAAAATCGTGGCACAGGGAAATCTTGCACTGTAATGTACTTTCTCAGTATCTGTTTGATTTACACTGTCTCACTGACTGCGTCAGTTCGCAATAATTTCGTCAGTATTTAAATAGTATCAATTTCTGATGTAAAGAATTATGCCACAAATGTAGCGTAGAACGATATTAACGCGGAAATTAAGCACTGTGCTTGTTATCACAGACGTACAACACCATAAACTGTTGTAATTGTTTCAATGACAACAGATTTTTTTATTTACATGGCGGAGTTCTTTTCACTTCCGTTAATTTTTTTCTATTCGTTTGCTTCCTTGTTTATTTTCAGACTTTTTTAGCGGTTCTGTTGCAATTAACAATGTGTTCGGTAGCCATGCCTCTATCGGCAGGAACAAGCCACTATATCCATTCAAATCACAACGGGGGCCCCGAGTGGCCTAGTGGTCTAAAGCGCTGTCCGTTACCGATCACTGCCATCTCACCACTGTCTGCGTGGCTTCGAGTCTAGGATTCGGCGAATGTGGATATGTGAGAAAGCTTGCCAGTAGCTTATCGTGGGTCGGTGGTTCTTTCCGGTGATTTCCCGGTTTCTTCCTCCACCATTAATACTGGCCGCCATGAATAGCCTATCGTGTGCTGAAAAATGGCGTTAAGCCCAACAACAACAACAACAACAACAACAACAACAAATCACAACGGATACTATATGTTATATTTAATTTAATTTTTTTGTTCTTCACTAGATTCATTCAAATCAGGAATTATATCACGATGTTATATTTAAAAAATCACGAAGTTAAATCACGAAGTTATATCACGATGTTCTATTTTTTTTTTAAATCTTTCCTATTTCATTCCCAATCAAACTGTCTTAACAGCTCTGTTATGTACTGGTATATTTGAAATTTTATTTCCACCACTGATTAATCTACACATCCATGATTCCTACAAAAATGACGTAATAAGATAAAGCACATAAATGTGACCTGAACAAGGACCAGACAAAGCTATAAAATTAGAGATACATGTTTATGAAAGATGTTCCTCGACAGTTTCACTTGTCAAACCACACAAGGGTAAATTCTTGAGGTACGACCGTCTGCTTTGAATATTACCGCGCTTAGTAAAATATAATTCGACATCGTTTTACTCTATCGTTCCGGGCCTCTATTGGCCGAGGGGTCAAATGTGCTCGCCTTTACCGATCACTGCCATCCCACCTATGTGCAGGTGCGTTCGAATTAATATGTTAGAAAACTTGCCAGTAGCTTCCCAAGGTTCTTTTACTATTATTGGGATTTTCCCGTGCTATTCCTACAATAGTTATACTGGCCGCCATGTACAGCTTACCAAGGTCGTAAACAACAAGAATAAATCTACCGTTGATTTCCACCCACGGAGAAGACGCTTGAATTGTCTTATTCGAAAAGTATATTCCTAACTGACCTTTTCAGAAAAATGTCTGTATCCTACAAGCGAGCATTAGGCCCCGTAACTAGCAGAAAATGCAGAAATTGCTTTTTATATTCTTGTGTTTTGAGAACCAATTAGCCCATAACTAAATATCTGTGTATTTTAAGTTTGGTAAATCTGCGTCTTTCTTGCAATAATCGGAAATATTTGAAGTCTTGCAATATGGAGTTTACGAGAATGGAGAGAAATTCTCTAATTGTTGTATTGAACTGAATCCCATTTTATAGTTGGTCGAAGGCGAATGTCGAAATGGGATCAGCCTGGAGATTCACATACATCCCGATTAAAACCCACATGCAACAAATTTACCCCGATTTACAGATAATCATTCAAACACACAATAAACATCAATATGGACAAAGCTGTGCATCTTACAATATATGTACGAAGAGTATTTTAAAATTATGAATATTCGTCCGTTGTGCAAATGCTTCTCTGTGAATCTTTGATAACTGAATTCAAACAAACCATGACTTGAAGCTAAATCAGAATAGTACGGGCGATGCTTCGTATGGCTTTGGATGCTGTGCTCGTTACCTTCACACTAACGCATAACAGTATGTCATCATAGTACTCGTTTTTTTTTTCAATGTGTATTAACATCTGTCATGAAAGTGCTCATTTTGTTTACAGTGTATTAACATTTGTCATCAAAGTACTCATTTGGTTGACAGTGTATTAACATATGTCATGAAAGTGCTCATTTGGTTTACAGTTTATTAACATTTGTCATCAAAGTACTAATTTGGTTGGCAGTGTATTAACATCTGTCATGAAAAAGCTCATTTGGTTTAGTTTATTAACATTTGTCATCAAAGTACTAATTTGGTTGGCAGTGCATTAACATATGTCATCAAAGTACCCATTTAGTTCGCAGTGATATATTAAATCTTACGATAGTATATTTCTGCTGGAGTGTCACATTCTTTTACTACTTGGATGAAATATTATATTCCTAATTTCACGAGAAAATTTGTATCAATATTTTTACACTTAGCTGAATCTCATGTTAGCTACAATTAGATAAATATTCAATTGATTTGTATGCACTTTGTTCGCTTTATTTTATAGTTAATTTTACAAAGGTAGTGCAAAAAAAGACACATTGCTGTAAATAGTTAATTTTATTTTCTATCAATAAATTTTCTCCAAAATATAATCATTAATTTATACATATATATATATATATATATATATATATATATATATATATAAAGAGAGAGAGACAGACATACAGACAGAGAGACAGACAGAGAGAGGGATGGGGGACTGGCCTCACTAGGTTTGGTGTCAACCAGTGTAATAACTCATGGTGTTAGCAACATGGACCTTTTTCTGCACAACAATTCAAAAATTGTATAGATAGTAATGTGCGGTAACTCATGGTGTGACCCCCCCATTGACCTTCTTCCTGCACAATAATTCGAAACGTTTATAGACATTCTTTTTAGCGCCACCCCTCTGATGGTATCATCCGGTGCGCTTTGTGCCCCCGCACCCTTAATGATGTAAATTGAGAACTGATAACTGAGAGAGAGAGAGAGAGAGAGAGAGAGAGAGAGAGAGAGAGAGAGAGAGAGAGAGAGAGAGAGAGAGAGAGAGAGAGAGAGAGAGAGAGAGAGAGAGAGAGAGAGAGAGAGAGAGAGAGTAGTTTGTTCATTTCACTGTAAAACATAAAAGTGGGATAGACATTTTAGTCTTAAATACATATCACGTAAAATCGCGGTGCCCACTTTTGACAGGTGTAATATATTCGAATTTAGTTTTTTGTAGGTTTACTTTACCTTTCTGCAAGTCACACTTTATTGCAAAATAGTCGAACATATTATGCAAGATTTGTGCTATATTTGCCAGACTGCAAGTGGTAGAAAATTATATCAAAGACGTGCTCTTTTGAGAGCACTGAATTTTTGCATAAATGTTGGTAAATCACTTATCACGATAAGCTCTCTAATCGCTCAATTTCCCGTGTTCAGACCATCTCCCTGTGATAATGTTATTTGAAAATTTAGCCGAAATCAGGATTTCTACACACATACAAGGTCACGTGGCTAGAGACACCTTTTTGTCTTTCAAGTAATTTCTGTTAAACAAGACAGCTTCTGTTACAACGTACCTCCGGTATTTATAAGAACCTTTGAAGGCGTTTATGTCAAACAGGACAACCGCATCTTTTACAATGTACCTCTAGCATGTATCGACTCCTTTTGTCTTTTAAGTAGTATCTGTCAAGCAGGACCGCAATTGTTACAATGTACCTCTCGAGATTCCCAGGTCACTTAGTGCAAATCAATGTCACAGCAACATATAAAAATAGTTTTAAAATTAAATTTTCGCTTATTCGAAGTTCTTATATATCATGGATAAATACGGAAAATGGCTGCCAAAATGATTACGTCCAAATCAAGCGACTTCAAGTGAAGTAGTAACGAACCGCTCTTCCAACACAAATGTTTCACTAATATCTATACTTTTGCTCGTATTTCATATGTGAAAAACAAATGCACGTATTTGGTAAAAAAAAAAAAGTATTCAACATTAAACCCATTGATCGAGGATTAAACATGCGTTTTAACAACTTTAAGATAAAGTAGCATTGTGTAACAATTGGAAAGCTTTAGAACAACATCCCTGTGACAAAAGATACTGTTTTGTTTGTCCGTTTATGGACAGACCATCACATTGTTCGTGAAGGTATTCTTGCTGTCTAAAAATGTTCATAATAAAGAGGTTTATTTAAATGATAGAAAAAAAATCAGGTTTTATTTGGTGGGGTGGGGTTGGATTTTTACTGTTTCGCAGAATATTCATATTTAAATGACAAAATTAAAGATTAGACGAAATAATAAATCACAGTTTATATAAAATGATAATAAAATGTGTAATAAATCTTATATTTCTGAGAATAGTTATCCTGCACTGTATTGGGCAAAAATAAAGGTAAAGATGATATATGACAAAATAAATTTCAATGAGATTATCAGGGAGAGGTAGAGGGGGTCAAAATAAAGGGAGACTCAACTGGGTATAAGATTAAGAACAAAAAATGTTAAGCAATGCGAAAACCTTATGTAGATCGATATTCTTTTGATCAATTGATTTGATTAAAATCAATATACACTGATATCTACTGTCCTACGTGACGATCTGACAGCGACCGCTTAGGGGTCATGTTCTGGTGACCTTTAATTGGCCAATGATCAGTCTCCCAGACGGGAAGGAACAAGACTTCATCGTATTGGTTAATAAATTTAATGATTATGGTAATAAAGTAAGTATTAAGAACATGACCCCAAAGCAGTCGCAATAATCAGATTGATGATAAGTTGCCGATCGATTATCAGATTTCTGTAAGTTTAGCAGTTATTGGAAGCAGCCTTCATCGAATATAAATTTGAATACAGCCTGGTAAATATCATTATTTTTAAATACAGTGTTGTTACCATTCAGCAAATTCGTAAATTGAAGTCCCTCTAATCCATTTTCTTGCAATGCTCCAAATAATGTCTCTCTGGCGGGCACTTGGTTATGTACTGAAACTAGTAAGGACTGTGTCTCCAAAATCAATATTATGAACTATTTGGAGTAAGTCGAAAAAAAAACATTGAAAATATCATAATTTGCATTTTTCGACTGACCCCTCCAAAAAAAATCAATTTCTAAAACAGTATATTATGTTTGATTTAGTTACGTTCTTTTTTGGAAAGCCAGTCTTAAAAAATGTAAAACCAAATGAAACTGCGATAGTCATTATTTAAATTCCAGTCTGATAGTTAAATGGGACAAAACTCGTCTCACGTGGCATTGTTCTGTTTCAGAGGTGGAAGAACACCAGAGAGTTTAAACTATATCGTCTTGTGTTAGGTGGATTGTTCTTATTGTTAATGTCAGCAAAAATAATGCCTGAATAATCCTAAGCATTGCAATGCAGTGACTCTGATATTAAAATCAGTTCATAATTGTCTCTAAATATTGCTAGTGGTTCTTACATAAATTAGAGTTGTTGGTCTGTGTTTAACGTCAGCTATCAATGCAGTGTAGCAAGTGGAGAAAGATTCTAGAAAAACCTAAGCGTTCTCATAGACTCACATTCGCTGAGCCAGTGTCTCGATCACAAGCGGACAGATATGAGTTGGAAGTGATCTTTTACGCTTCAATCTTAAAATCATTACCAACAACATCATAGAATGATGTGTCGTCAGCAATAAAGTTTTATATTGCTAATTTAATTAATGATAACGCTAATTATAATGAGAAATGGACAAGTCTTGAACCTTGCGGTACACCAGCATTAAGGGTTTTCACAGCCTAAATAAACTATCACAAGTAACCATTTGTTTTCTATATATGAAAGATAAGTTTTAAAACTCTAATTCTGTCAATAAGATGACATTTCTATCAATAATGTGACATATCTATCAATAATGTGGCACATTTTCTATTTCAGAACAAAAATTGTATACATATTCACCGTATTTTGTTTATCAAAAGAAAAACACTAGTCTATGAAGTACCTACTTAAAGGTTACACATGGAGACAATATTCACTATGTCTATCATATAAGAATTTTGCGGATTTATATGTGTAATTACTTCACATTTTATTCCAACTGAATTGCAGGCATTTAGCTCCATGGCCAATGCAGCGCCACCTAGTCCGAATAACCATCTGCCTCGCTTCCGTTGACTATGGCTTGACTGGTTATCTATTACTGTAAATGAGTAATTAATAAATTTTAATTTTGATGGATATAGCGATTTATATTTCTTGCATGTGCTCAAGAATATGGAAATGTTCCCTTAAACTTTTCCTAACCTTCGGTTGTGTAACGGTGTTGAAATAATGCATTTAAACTTAGGTTAACTGGAAAGAATCATCAGGAGTACCTCGCATCGAACGGATTGTTAAATGCAATTCCATTGTGACAAACATTGGGTAAGGATTCAAACAGAATCAGAAGATGAAGTCTTACCTTACTTGAAAAGAAACGAAATAAAACATGAATTTTCACTCTAGGTAAAATATAAGGGTACAATATAAAATCCCAAAAGTAAATTTCATTATTTCAAGAAATGTACAAGCAGCAAGTGTCACGAAAAATATGCTGACACATTATTAAAAAAACTGAATATTATTAACAATGATATTCAGTTTTGTTTTCGTTTACTGTCTTTACTTGGAGGCTTATTTGAAGGAAAGAATTATTCTTTGAAATTTTGAGTAAAATTGGTTTTGATGAAATTTATTATTTTTTATTTTAATTATAGTTTTGTTTTTTTCTAATTATATTTTTGTGGCTAAGAAAATAACCTCAGAAAGTGATATACACAATGATTAAGCTGAAGCATTTCACATTGTCATTGCAAATATTCACAACAAATTCGCTCAATTGCTCGATTTGTGTGTGTGTGTGTGTGTGTGTGTGTATATATATATATATATATATATATATATATATATATATATATATATATATATATATATATATATATATATATATATATATATATATATATATATATATAAGAGCAATGTCAGGGACATTAAAGAAATTGAAATGACTAACGCTGTATAGGTAGGTAGGTAGATAGTTAGGTAGGTAGCTAGGTAGGTAGGTAGGTAGGTATACATATACAGCGTTAGTTATTTCAATTTCTTTAATGTCCCTGACATTGCTCTTATTTATGATCTTACGGGAATCTCACTACTGAAGCGTCTTGTTAATCTTTCAACAGATGCGTCACTTTCGCACACGTGTCAGGAGCAACTATTGCTTGCACTAAAATTTTATCCGATATAACACTTTACACTACATGTTTTGCGAAATACGAGACAATATTTGATAGGAACAACGGATACAAAACGTTGCAATTGCGTAATTAACGCTGCTAAACAACCAATGTATATGTGAATCATAAATGCCAGTCAGTTTGCTTATTATTGGATTATAAATATTTACAATTTGTAAATTGCAACCAATTATAGGGAAATGATTTTTGTAAAAATGTATTTTTTAAAATCCTTTGTACGTTTCTTCAGATGATAGAAAGATAAAAAGAAAAGTATTTCTCGTGTAAATAATATTTTTGGCTAATTTCCTATTCAGACTTATGATTAAAATCCAATCATTTATATCAAAAGGTTAGTAATCGAAGTTTAGATCTGTCAGTTGATAACGCTATTGGTTTGTAATGTGAAACGAGTGACATACGAAATCAAACAACCAGACGAATTTGATTTCTATCAATATATTAGGAATGCGCAAACTTCAAGAAAGGTTTCTAATTCTTAAATGCACAAATCTTAAAAATAACCTTAATTTTATAAAGAAGCAGACGACTTTCAACCCCCCCCCATGTCAATAAAACAGACTGGTACAAGACAATTTTATGTAAATATTTACAGAGAGGACCACACAGACGTGAAGTCAACATTTACAATGACTCAGGAATACTTGAAACTCTTAAGGGCAAATTTAAGGTTATAGAGTGCGCTGTTATTTTTATTTTTG
Organism: Potamilus streckersoni; assembly: GCA_016746295.1. Classification (NCBI taxonomy): domain Eukaryota; kingdom Metazoa; phylum Mollusca; class Bivalvia; order Unionida; family Unionidae; genus Potamilus; species Potamilus streckersoni. The sequence goes on along the minus strand of JAEAOA010002340.1, from coordinate 1,347,314 downwards.
TTACGAAATATATGAGAGAAAGGTTTCGGAATTCCGGTTGAGAACTGACGAAGTTATTATGTTGCATTATGATATAGTTAAAATACGATTAGACCTGATAATATTGTATGTTTTTAAATTCTGATATGATGTATATTTTCACAACAGCAATAAACAGTTTTCAGTCTTATATGGATTTGTGATCCAGTCTATTTAATATAAAAATGTCACTTCAGATATGCTTCAAATTTATTTTCTCTTTTTTTAAACCTCTCAAAATACATGCCGTCTTTTTATCTTTAAGAAAGATAATAAAACTATTCTTTATTTCATCACGTGATTCCAATTCTCCTGTAACATGTACGTGCTCTTCTCTGCCTGATAACATTATTTCTGGGAATTATTCAAAGTCCGACTATGACCCATGTAATCCAGCAGGTGTAGTTTTCGTATGGGAACAAATTACTTAAGGTAGTATTTTTACCTTGGACTTAACGAGAAAAACAAAAGGGTGCAATATATAAACTATCCATCATTGAGAAATATTAATTCAACATGTCTAAATAATTGTGTAATGCTTTTAACAAAAAAATACTGACCCGTCTTCGTTGTCCGTAAGCAATAATTTTCTTTTAAACATTTGATAGAAATACAGCAGGTACAACATGGATGGATTAAAGAGCAAAGCCAGCAATTGAATTTGCATTAAGATTATAAGGAATCGCCATACATTAAATATTAGACAAGTTGTGATCAAACAGAGCTAAAATTTTATAAATACGATCGCCGCATAAAAATCTACAGAGCATGTGAAAGGATGGCAGTCGACAAGCAACAGTTTAATTTGAAAAATTTTCCTAGAGGGAATTTATAGATTTTATTTTTCATCCTTTATCTCCAAATTGTGTTTTCCAATGATTCCAATTCATCACATGGGAGTTCATATTTATCGCTTTAATAAAGTGCTTTGTAATTCATCTTGTCAAATAACAATCAAAAATATGTAATATGTCTCCTAAAATAGATTATTTATTGATTTTTAAGACACAATAAATCCCTCGGGGTTGTATTTCACATGACAATCTCAAATATTATTATTTACGGGGGACCACTTGCTGAATTAGATGGCACTTCAAAGAGAAAAGTGTTCCATTCTAATTGCAGATTGGTGTATTATCGCATCATTACTAATTCAAGTATTAATTAAGTAGTATTTGTACTTTGCCTAAATTTAATAGATAACCATCGGTTTGAACTTAAAACATTTATCACCTATAATTGTCGCTGATATGTATTGAATTTTAAAAGTGTAAAATCCTTATGGTAGCTACCTCTTCGAGTCGACCGTACATTCATATGTTCGTCTCATCATAATGCAGGTATCAATTCTTGCATATATATTTAGTATTTCGCTTCGTTTATAGTATATGGAATCCGCCTAGCATCGTTGGATCAGCTAGATTACGCTAAATCAAACACAGGACTCTAACCTGCCAGATTAATCATTTTTTCTCTGTAGCTTTTGGTAAAGTTGTATAATAATTATATTGCAGACGAGAAGTTATATTTGAAACATCTAAAACTACTGTTTTAAGCAGTAGCCCTGAATTGAGTTGAAGAAAAATAATATTGCAAAGGAGACGTTACATTTGAAACATCTATGATTGTTCCGTTTTAGACAGTAGTCTTGAATAAAGTTGTAAAATAATTAATACTGCAGACGACAAGTTCCGTTCGTAACATGTGTGTTATTTCTATTTCAGTAAGTTGTCTTTCGTACATTGCAAATTACAAGTAGTGTAGACCTAAGTAAGAAAACGTCCCTGATTACTCTGTTGGTCATTTGTCCGAAAAAAAAAATGAAAAAATAAACATCTCCGATAAAAGTTTGCGTAGAGTAAATGATGGGTTGCATTATGTACACAAAATAGCATATATAAATAACAGGTTGAGGGCTGCACAGAAATAACAGTTTAAGGTCAGCAGAGTATATATAAATGACCGATTAAGGGCAGCAGTCAGAGTACACAGAAATGACAGATGATGGGTACCAGAGTACACATAAATAACATCTTACGCGGAGCAATCAAGAGTATATATACGTGACAGATTAAATGTAGCTATCAGAGTACACGGAAATCAGATATTAAGAACAGCATAAAAGACAATTGGCAAATTAAAGGCAGCAGAGTACCCATAAATAACAGATTAAGGACAGCAGTCAGAGTACACAGAAATGACAGATGATGGGTACCAGAGTACACATAAATAACAGATTAAGGACAGCAAAGAAAGTTTGATTTTCCTTTGTCTCTATTTAGTTGCTTTTGACTTGATATTGTCTTCTGCGAATATCATAATAATAATTTAACTTTTAAACCTGTATTTTCGTTTTCTTACCACTGTTAGAGATATTACTGAAGTAACTGAAATCATCCACAAAAAGTGAATATCTCACAATCTATCAAAAGTATATAAGTATCGTTGCTTTCCTTTGACGTTACACTCTATTTTTTTTAAGGATTAAGATGAGAGCCAAAATATCCCACAGCAGGGATCGTTTTATCAACAACGGGCAGTTTCAGGAAGACTTAATGTCCAATAAACCACTGTCTTCAAGAGGTTATGTGGGAGAAGGAGTAACTGCCCCCGGGCTCATTCGGAAAAGTGCTGCTTGTTTTCTGACGTCGGTGTGTTGGAGAGGTGATGTTGAAAATTATTGTTTTATTATTCGAACGTTTTATTGTATGTCACCTTCACCGTAGTTCAATGTGATAAATTCTCAACAATACACATGTATTTAGGACGGGGTGGAAACAGACATAAAAACTGTTCTTTGTAACAAATTAGTGCGCCATGAAAGAATACGGCTTGCTGGCGCCGTGAACCGTCGCACAAGCACATCCATAGAATACGGTATGCACATAACGAAAGTTCGTATTTATCTAAAGTAAAGGGTCTTCATTCCTTTCCCACCCATCCATTACGGTTCATATAGTTGCCTAGGTACAATAAAATTATTTTCTGACATCTTCTCAGGAAGTCTTCAATTAAAGTTACACTTTTTGCTTGTAACGTCTTCTTAAACTTCATACCCATCCGCGCTCTCCTGGAATTTGTTGTCAATATAAACTATAGCCTACACATTCCCAAATCAAAATTCTCTAGTAATGCTAATACAAAACGATCAGCAAGAAGAAAAAGAATTTTTAATTTTAATTATGTTTCGGATATTGTTTCATCATCTTTGCACTGTTGCGTCGGAACCATTTTGGTCCCGATATACATTTTCTTGCAGTCAGAAATTGCAACGATTCCATGCTGGCACCTGTTATCCATACAATATTTTGATAAAGAAAGCATTTCTTTAAATAATTATTGACACCCTATCCATTGGTTTAAATTATAATTAAATAATTAATAACAACCAGACCGCTCCGGATGGCCTAAGTAGTTCAATCCAATACTCTAAGTATTGTTTTGAATAATAATAAATAATTATTGACATACTACCATTGGTTTAAATTAGAATTTAATATTTATTAACATCCTAACCACTGGTTTAAATTATAATTAAAAAATTACTAACACTACCTATTGGATTAAATTATAATTAAAAAATTATTAACACTGCCTATTGTATAGATCATTCTAAGCATTTGATCCCTAATCTGAAACAAATATCATAAGAGGATTAAGTTATATTTATTTATTTATTAATTTTTTATCTATTTATTTACAGCACTCCAGATTTCTCTCTGCTGACCGTTATATCAAGATAAAGGCAAACATCCAGGACCAGAAGAGGATAGAGGATTTTCGATTATGTAATACCATAATGGCTATGGACTTATGAATAAAGCCGGTAAATGAGAGAGAGAGAGAGAGAGAGAGAGAGAGAGAGAGAGAGAGAGAGAGAGAGAGAGAGAGAGAGAGAGAGAGAGAGAGAGAGAGAGAGAGAGAGAGAGAGAGAGATTATGGTCAGTAGTAATGTCAATTAAAGCAGAATAATGACGTTAAATATATTAAAATATTTTAATTATCTCTTGTTGGTTCGTTGGTTCGCTTAGGGTCTATTCCACGCTAAATTTAACTTGCACCTGTACGTCAATGCATTGATGCACGTTCAGTATTTAAGAATCAACGTGTGTGTAGGCCTACAGAACTGCTCTACTTTCTTAGTTAAAGCCATCTTTTCTGTATAAGTCGTGTAACTAATATTGATTTAATCGGTGTAAATAAAAATAGAAAGTAAAAAATAAAAACAGTCAACTTATCAATATGCAAAGGTGATTGTGAACAGGCACAAAAGACAGAACTACATTTCGTAGCGGACACAGTCGGCAGGGATGTGAGTTCATTTACCAAGTCAAGGCACAGTTGCCTCTCGTCAATCAAAATCAGTTCAATAGGCAAATACATATGTATGTGTGTGTGTGTGTATATATATATATATATATATATATATATATATATATATATATATATATATATATATATATATATATATATATATATATATATAATTATATATATATATATATATATATATATATTCCAGTACAGGTTCTTTCTGTGCATGCGCTAACTAAAGAAAAATGAAACAGTTAAACTAAGAAAAATATATCCTTTGATACGCTTGGCATTCATAGTAAACGTTGATTGAGTCTAGAAGTAATATAACATTCTTCACCTCAAATCAGACGTTTGTGGTAAATTTTGACAAATTGATATTGTCTTCCATTTTGCAGTGACCATGAAATAAACGACGTGAGATCAACTGCTCGCACCTGTCGAACCCCGTGCATTTTGAGGTTTTCTACTTTATCGTCAGCAATACAATTTATTTTAAAACTATTACCTAAAGACATTAGACAAGCGAGGGTGTGTCACCCAAGACTAAAGCACAGATACCTGCGACACGTCGTCATGATTGAATACATTTCTTCTTTTAGCAGTGACCCGAAAAAGAAGAAAAAGAAACGTCCGCCCCGTTATGACGAAATATTGCATAAAACTTATATTAAATTAAAGCATATTTTGTTTATCGGTGACTGTAAAATTCACTGATATCTTCGACGTTTTATCCTTACTAAATGAAATGCATGTGTACAAAGATTTAGCTTCGTTTAAGAATACAAACAAACTTTACAACTTTAAAGTGCTACCGGTTGAGTTTTTTTTTCTTCATGTTTTCGTTTGTTTAGATGTTCGAAGGCGCAGACAGATTCTGACACATGTATCGTGTACGGCCAACAAATTGATGGAGAGTATTAATGGACAGACGTTTATGCTTTCTGGGTTTAATTAGTTTGCTAAAACATCAAAAGAAATCTCTTCCCCTATTTGAACCGAAAGTAAGAAATGCAAAAATCGAGTAGATCATATTTCACCAGAATTTTTCCTGATAACTCTAGTTTTCTTATATCCCAACTAGTCTCAGAATAAATCTACATTTTATTCACCGATATACCAACGATTAGTATGAAATGATGATTCCAGCTGATACTTCAGTTGAATGAAATTGTATAAACAAAGTCAGCACAATGGGACGCAAGGAAACCTTTTTTTTTTCAAAAGAAAAATGCGGCAAGAAAACCAAGTCTTAAGAAAGTACATTTTCAGGTTTGGAGGTTGAATAGGGAATGCTAAAATGCGTACGAAAGTTTTGTTTATTTTAAAAATCAAGTTGCTATAGGGAGGAAGGCCACGTTCATGCCTGCACGGAATCTTCAATAGTACTGTGTGTTGTCTGCTTGTTGGTGAATGAGAGAGAGAGAGAGAGAGAGAGAGAGAGAGAGAGAGAGAGAGAGAGAGAGAGAGAGAGAGAGAGAGAGAGAGAGAGAGAGAGAGAGAGAGAGAGAGGAGAAAGTGACCATATCAGACACCTACAATAGAACGGCTAGTTTCTTATTTAAGATTTCATCACCTTACACATGGTTGATATTGCTTTCATGTCCTATATTACACAACAATATTCCGTCTTAATCAGATATACCCTTGCTGTACCAAGTCAAATAGTTAATACACTTGCTGTACCAAGTCAAATAGTTAATATCCTTGCTGTACCAAGTCAAATAGTTAATATTCTTGCTGTACCCAGTCAAATGGTTAATACCCTTGCTGTACCCAGCCGAATGGTTAATACCCTTGCTGTACTCAGTCAAATAGTTAATAGAAAATTTAGAGATCACTCCCGAAACATCTGACGAAACGTTAGATACTCACCCTTGCAGTTTATTCTCCTAATGAATATAGCTTTGAACGAAAGAACTTATTACGCTATTTATTGATTCATACAATGTAATATTTCCTAATGATTGGTGTTCTCTGAAATAGAGAGCCCATTATCACTGACGATATTCTATTTCAAGAAAAAGGGGCTATGTTTAGAGAGAGAGAGAGAGAGAGAGAGAGAGAGAGAGAGAGAGAGAGAGAGAGAGAGAGAGAGAGAGAGAGAGAGAGAGAGAGAGAGAGAGAGAGAGAGCGTTTCTGTAGCACACGGAGATTCAGAAAAGGATGCACTAATTGAATCTTCTTTGTTCTGTTAAATGCAGAAATGTGTAAAAAAAAAAATACACCTGTTTTCTCATTTATATACACGTGTTGAATCTTAACAAACTTTGGGTGATGACTTCCTACTAATAATGCATGAGGAAATGAACGATATCTCTGACATTGAACTGCTTCCAGGTTTCGTGATAATAAAGATAAGACTTGTTAGCACAAAACTGTATTATCTCGAATCAGCTTCTCTCTTGCGTCATCACCACTTCAACAAAGTCTGTGCAACTTTCTAGTGCTAGAAAAAAACATAAAATACTTTTATTCCGTTGCGGCTAAGTTTGAATGTACTTTCATTGTTGTTCTTTCCTTCTATTTTTATTGTACCCATCACAGATTCGTTTTCATGATCTATTTATCTTTCTTCGTCTTTGAATCATTCTTCTTCTTCTTCTTCTTCTTCTTCTTCTTCTTCTTCTTCTTCTTCTTCTTCTTCTTCTTCTTCCGATTATTATTATTATTATCATTATTATTATTATTATTATTATTATTATTATTATTATTATTATTATTATTATTATTATTATTATTATTATTATTCGGCATATGATCAGCTATACATTACGGCCATTCAAGTCTCTATGTATGTATAGGCCGCCCGCTCAGGTTAGAGCATCATAATCGGATGCGGGAGGTCTCGGGTTCGAACCCCGTCCAAATCATTTTAATAATATACCATCATAAAAATGGTACTAATAACTGTCCCACTTGGCGCTCAATATTAAGAGTTTAGGACTGGTCGGCCTGATGTTAGGTTAGGATAATGTGACTGGGTAGGATATAATGCGACAGTCTGCGGCATGATGCCCGGTGCGTGACAGCACTAAAAACTGCCAGTGCAGACATCGTAACGATATGACTGAAAAAATGTTAAAGCAACGTTAAAATTCCAAATCTCTCTCTCTCTCTCTCTCTCTCTCTCTCTCTCTCTCTCTCTCTCTCTCTCTCTCTCTCTCTCTCTCTCTCTCTCTCTCTCTCTCTCTCTCTCTCTCTCTCTCTCTCTCTCTCTCACTCACACTCACTCACACACACACACACACACAAATTATATTCTCAATGAAATATATCGATAATATAAATGACATCTGAAAAATATAAACATAAGTTATCAAAACCCATCAAAGCTTCTTAATTGTGTTACTTGGAAACGGTTTAACAGTTAAGATTTGGGGGTGGATCGTGAAGAGAGGAGCAGAGCTGCCCTCCCCCTCCGACACCCTGAAAAAAACAAATTTAGAACGACAAAATCCGCAATCTTTCTTGGAAACGCTTGTATTGAAGTAGTTTTTGGATAGACGCTGATGGGATTTCGTCCCAGAAACTCATCGTTTCTTTTTTAACGCTCGCCCTAAACGATACTATCCAATATTTTTCTAGGTCTGCAACTGGTGCTTGTTAGAATAACTTGGCAATTATAATTTTGTTGTTTTACAAATTAATATGAGAAGACAGTGACGCTATTACTAACGTTTTAAACAATGATTTCCGGCAAAGAGTTTCTGGGACGAAACCCCATATTTCTACATTAATATCTACAGTTGAAGTTTCTAGGCAATGTGACAGCAATGATGTTAAAATGGACATGTGTAATTTTAAATGCCAAATTGTTATTTCAATTCTAACTTCATTTAGAATATTTTTGTAGCAAACGTTATTTTAATAAATGTACCGTGCTATGACCAGATGGTTCATGACATTAGTATGTCGTCGGTTTTCTCACAGCTTACTGTGAATATTAATGGAACAAATTTTGCAGCGACGACAAAAAGAAAACCCTTTGCATTAATAAAATTTAAGCCAATCAGAAAACGCTTTGCATTTACCTGATTTAAGCCAATCAGAAGCGCTTGCATTCACTGGTATCGTATAATTAGGTACGATGCGTTTCCGATTTATGTCTCTTTCGTTCGTCTCTTTCCTTAGATATGACAATTGCTCGAGAAAACATTTTTGACAAAGGACATTCATGTGGCAGCTGGAGCCAATAATAAATTTAACGCCATTGCTAGTCCATATGACAGCAATCGGACGCCTAGCAACTGTGGCAACATTGTAAAAACCTTTGGTATAAAAATAAACTGTTTTAGGATATTTAAATTAAGATGTTGATTTATTAGTTTGTTCGGTTGGCGCAGTCACTTGACCTGGCGAGACTCCGGCTCCAATGGGTCGGAATCGGAAATGAGGAGCTATGCGGTGCTCGTGTAAATCAAACAATGTTATTGATCATGGGAGAAAGGGACGCCAACATAAGGTAGCTCAAACATTAATAATTTTGTATGTAATCTGTATTTATTTCTACAGATGTGATCGTATCGTGTCAGGAAGTCACAGAGAGAAAGAGAGATAATCGTAGGAACACAAATACGGTAGCAAAGATATTTATAAGATTGTATCCAACATTTTCTTTATTTGTACGGAGAGAGACTCACATTGCAAATAGCTTTCCTTTATGATGAATAGTTTATATGTCAAGAAAATGTTTTTCTTTGTTTTTTTTTTTGTTCCTCTCTGTTTACTTGTTGGATTGTTGGGTTGGATTTTTTCTGGATCATTCGTATGTATGTATGTATGTATGTATGTATGTATGTATGTATGTATGTATGTATGTATGTATGTATGTATGTATGTATGTATGTATGTAGGTATGTAGGTATGTATGTAGGTATGTATGTATGTAGGTATGTATGTAGGTAGGTATGTATGTATGTATGTAGGTAGGTAGGTAGGTAGGTAGGTAGGTAGGTAGGTATGTATGTATGTATGTATGTATGTATGTATGTATGTATGTATGTATGTATGTATGTATGTATGTATGTATGTATGTATGTATGTATGTATGTATGTATGTGTATGTAGGTAGGTAGGTAGGTAGGTAGGTAGGTAGTATATATATATATATATATATATATATATATATATATATATATATGTATATATATATATATATATATATATATATATATATATATATAGAGAGAGAGAGAGAGAGAGAGAGAGAGAGAGAGAGAGAGAGAGAGAGAGAGAGAGAGAGAGAGAGGCGACACTGGCACACATAATAGTAGGACTGGTCGGAGGCCCCAGTGCATTGCTTTGCCCAAGCCTACAATGCTGTTAAGACGTCATTGGCAAGTAATAAGTGCTTAAATAGAGTCTTGACATGAGGCTTGATTCCTAGTCAAAAAATGACCTTACTGCCTAATTTCAAGTTATTTTCTTGTTAAAAAGATGCAAGTTTTAAGTTTTTCGCTGTTTTAAATGACTACTCAACAGTATAACAGCCTGCCGGAAAGTGTAGAAGATATAGTCACCTGATGGTTTTCTCCGAAACAAAAAAAAATGGAAACTGAATTGAGCGTTCGCAATGTATCAATCTACGGAATATTTGTAGGGGCTTTGTGTGGCCAAGTGGTCCGGGTCGATCGCCCTTACAGATCACTGATATCTCACTTCTATCTGCGTCGGATAGTCTGAGCTAGGTAAACATGGATCTATAAGAAACCTTGCCAGTAGCTTCCCGTGGGACGGTAGTATTTCCTGGTTCTTTCTCCACCAAAATATAATGGCCGACATGTGCCAGTATGTGCTAAAAAAAATGGCATTAAACACAAAAACTAATATTTCATGTGTTTCGTATTCCAGGCTGTGTTTAAGCTTCTTAAACATGATATGCTGAAACAAAGTTACTAATTAGTAGGGTCCTGATTGGACTAATTAGAGTCCAGTAAGTGAATCTTAATCTGACTCCCATTTTGGTAAAATGTTCCTTTAAGGCACACGTATTTTGTTTCACGAAAAGTCTCTGTTTTGATCATGTGATCCTTTATATAAAATACGGAAAGGTGCGACCCATAGCCCATGAATGAGGGTAGAGGCATTGACATTGTTTTGTTTTTTCATAAGCATCCGAGCTTTGTGATTCTTATAGACCAAGACATGTGTAAAGGGATGTACATATTCAACTTTTTCCTGAGCCAAAAAAAAGCATTTTGTCAAACCTTTTTGTATCAGTCCATAAAATAATGAAACTACGGCAGATATAACAAAACCTGAATGAGTTCCTTTTTAGTCCCAATGTGGAATAATGACCATATAATACAGATATGCTGTAGATTGTGGAGTTCCTCTCTAGTCCCAATGTGGAATAATGTGCATATAATACTGACATACGGAAGGTTATGGAACCGACCTATGGGATATATCTCTAATTTATTCAACAAAAAAAAAACATGGATATGGGGCGTAGTTACAAATTTGCTTACTGCTGAAAAAAATAAAAGGCCGAATTTTGAACATTTCTCTGAGGTATGCGATATAAATTTACTTTATCTGAAGCTGGGACCTTTCTGATACATCTGTGATAGTTGCAATTGATCAAAGTTGTCCCTAAACTGTCGAACCGGATTATCCATACAAAAATCTAGGACAATAACGTATTTGGATTCCTTTTGTGTTGGTCGTGTGACTTGCGAATTGGGCATTATGTTTCAACTGGTTACACCTTGTCAAAAAAATTTGTTACAAAGCATCCTTAGGAAAAGACTTAGCATGTTAGGACATGTTGACCCGTATTTAAATACTGGCCGTCGTACTTGAAATTTAAAACCTAATGATGTGTACGTTCAGAAAAGAAGACTTCAAAATGTACGTTATCGATACACTCTCCACCCCACCACCAAAAGAAAAGAATGACGCACTAACCATTTGGCTATGTCATATAAATTATTAGATAAGTGTTCAAAAACATCTGATTTTTAACACTTTTTGAATGAACTAGTATGTATGTATTTCTATGTGTATTATTAAATTACATATTTGAATCAAATTTAAAATTTTAAATTGCAAATGATTTGTTCGTGAAGCAGAAATACCAATATATATATATATATATATATATATATATATATATATATATATATATATATATATATCTATATATATATATATATATATATATATATAATCAATTAGTCGGCACTTTGAAAATGGAAAAAGGAGAGGTAGACTATAAGGATTTTAAAACTAATTAAAGAAATCTCAAGCAAAATATATATGATACATTTTAAAACATGACATCTGTAATTTTCATTGAACTTTGGTGATTTTTGTGGATATTATTTTCTTTGATAAAACTATAAATTGGTAACTGTTAGCTCTTGCGTATGATCGTAGCTGATCTCGAATTTTCTTACCATTATATATGACTCGAGGCTTTTTAATTTCCCCAACTGTTATTTTCTTGTTTTTCATTTTTATCTGCGTCGTAGAGTCTACACACCACTTAAGCCCGACTCTTAATAATCGATAACAAGTACAAGAGGGATAGGCCGTGTTTGATGTTCCAACTTTCGTGGCCCAAGGAAAAAAACAATAACAACCCGTACCGATGTGATGTTGTAACGAGAGATAATATTATCCCACATTAATGTACTATAAAACAATCATAAGAGGGAAAACCTTTGAAACGTCGTCTATAAAGCCTCATATACGTCTAGAACTACGACACAAAGTCGGGAAAAGCTTCAAAAGGTGACGATGATAGCGATCGTATTGGAGACACAGAGCACTATGCTCGTCTAGAAAGGTATAAGGCAGCTCCCCATTAGCCAATAGTTGTTAAATTTGCTTGATTAAACGGAGGTCTCTACCGTCGAGACGAATATATAATGGCCATATAGACTTGCCATAAATGTTTGAAAAGCATCAGATTAGAAAAATCACATCTGTATCTCTGTTGTTTGCGAAGACCTATTTGGAAAACTCAGCGAGATAATGTCTTTAATTATCAGACAAAGGAAAAGAAAATCTGCAACCAGAATATATCCAATTTCTTATCTGAAAGTTGCGCGTTTTACTAGATATATATTACTTCATGTTGGAATCGTTCTTATGTTTTCAAATCAAAGCTGATAATATTTTGGTTGTCCTCCAAACAAATAAGGGGCTACTTTCAAATGACCTTTAGACCTTAACAAGCCTCTATCTAAATGTAGTTCCGGATTAAACCATGTGAAGACCCCTAGGCAGTCGATAGATCTAGAATATCAATACCAGGCAATGGTACATCAAAATATAGAATACAATACAAGGCAATGATACATCAAAATATAGAATATCAATACAAGGCAATGGTACATCAAAATATAGAATACCAATACAAGGCAATGGTACATCAAAATATAGAATACCAATACAAGGCAATGGTACATCAAAATATAGAATATCAATACAAGGCAATAGTACATCAAAATATAGAATACCAATACAAGGCAATGGTACATCAAAATATAGAATATCAATACAAGGCAATGGTACATCAAAATATAGAATATCAATACAAGGCAATGGTACATCAAAATATAGAATACCAATACAAGGCAATGGTACATCAAAATATAGAATATCAATACAAGGCAATAGTACATCAAAATATAGAATACCAATACAAGGCAATGGTACATCAAAATATAGAATATCAATACAAGGAAATGGTACATCAAAATATAGAATATCAATACAAGGGAATGGTACATCAAAATATAGAATATCAATACAAGGCAATGGTACATCAAAATATAGAATACCAATACAAGGCAATGGTACATAAAAATATATAGAATATCAATACAAGGCAATGGTACATCAAAATATAGAATACCAATACAAGGCAATGGTACATCAAAATATAAAATATCAATACAAGGCAACAGTACATCAAAATATAGAATATCAATACAAGGCAATGGTACCCAAAATTCTTAGGTACAAGCAAATATTTTCATTTTCAGGATACTGTACGCAATATGCGATACGTTTTTTATCATTGTGAACCAAGGAAAGTATGAACGGCCATTCCAACATAATCATTTTAGAACGTTAAATGAAATCTATATCGAGCGCAAAAAAAAAACCATCAATCAAAAAAACAAAAATACGTTAACACCTGGTCGAGATAACACTCGATTTACATTATATTTGTTTAAGAACTTTTATAGCAGATAATATATGCCGTATTGAGAATTTTACAATAAATTTAACTAAATGTTAAATTAATCAAAATAAATAGGTAAAAGGTAATTAAAGAACAGGGTTTAACGTGGATAGATATTTTGTTGGTTTGACACAAATCATACAAAATGGGAAGGGAAAACAAGGCAAGATATAAACCGTTGTAGCCTACATAAAATGGATAAAAAATGTAAGAATGATTTTCAAGCGTGGGATAAAAAAAAGTATGACCAGCATTTTAATTAATACAATAAATTTCCCCCAGGATTTTTAAATAATGCTATCCAAATTTGATTAAATAATAAAATCCATATTTAGTTAATTAATGTAATCAAGAGCATCTAAACAGATTTGTCAGTACCTGAATTACCTAGAGGGAAAATAAATGAGAAGCGTTAGAAAAATATAAAAGTTCTTAAACAAATTAGATGGAAATCGAGAGTATTTTCTAGACCAGGTGTTAATGTAGTTTTTAATAATTGATGGTTATATTTGCGCTCGAATGCTACGCATGAATTTTCTTGATAAGTGTTTGGTAATCGAGGAATGTAGCATGACATACAATGTATAATTAATGCTATAAAAAGCTTGACAAGCATGTATATTTATATATATATATATATATATATATATATATATATATATATATATATATATATATATATATATATATATAGAGAGAGAGAGAGAGAGAGAGAGAGAGAGAGACAGAGACAGAGACAGAGACAGACAGACAGACAGACAGACAGACAGACAGACAGACAGACAGACAGACATCCAAGTACAGCATATGCATAAGAAGGTGTGGTTAGTTGTTGTTGTTGTTGTTGTTGTTGTTGGGTTTAACGCCTTTTTTCAGCACACGATAGACTATACATGGCGGCCAGTATTAATGGTGGATGAAGAAACCGGGAAATCACCGGAAAGAACCACCGACCCACGAAAAGCTACTGGCAAATTACGTAAACTTATGTCGATTCCTTTGAAGTTCAATTAATATCTTAATTAATAAAAGCAATGTATCTTATTTTTTACGAACTTAATCAAAATTAACTGACGTTTTCGTAATTCGATCTCATGAATGGATGTTGCTACACGCTGTACCAAATATAAAAACATTCAACCATTTGCGAGTAAAACAGCCACTACCTCCGTACAACGTTTTCATTCACGGCATGATAAATAAATTCAGACCACGTGGAAAATTATATTTAGAGTTCATTTCAGTTCAAACTATATCTGATTTCATTCTGATTTGCAATTATTCCATACTGACATATCAGATTCCAGAAAGAAACAAAAGTCATGATCTGTGCAGTATTTTGCATCCAATCACAGAGTTTAGGGCTTATGTAATTAAATATATTTATTTTCTCGTCAAGTTCCAAAGATTCATGGACTAAACATGTTATAACTACTGGGTATTTTATTCGTGAAATTATTTCAGACTTCTTTTAATAAAGGGTTTTAATCCACACACACACACACACACACACACACACACACACACACACACAATAAGGTGTTATAGTAATACTACGGCATAAGCTGTGTCATTTAAATTAAGCATAAAAAGTTGATAGAATTTGAACTGATTTATCATTCCAAATGTCTAAGGAAATTTGGAGTAGGGTGTGATGGTTTACAGCATCGAACCGTTTATCGAACTGTTTATGGTTCCAAAATCGTGTTTTAAAAAGAGATACCTAACGTACTCGCGTATAAGTCGTGTCACACTGCAAGCAATATATATATATATATATATATATATATATATATATATATATATATATATATATATATATATATATATATATATATATATTTATATCATGATATACCGTCACGTGATGGGCCGACAGATCAGGGTCTATAATGTCTGTTATAAAGATTACTCCTAATAGACTGTATATAATAGAGAAAGAATTACAAATATACGCCAAAACAGAACGAAAAGTGCTATCCATGGATCTTAAAGGAGATTGCTTGAAAACATTAACATAAATTTTATATTAGAATAAGTAAAGATTAGTAATTTCCGTTAAAAGTATTTTAAATTCTGTTCAGCGTCTTTAAAAAAAAATACCTCACATATTTGAAACTTAATTATGAGTTGATTTCTACATGTGAATATATTTTGTAAAAGCCCCCGTTTCTAGCCTGTCTTGTCTCTGTGTATTCCTAGCTGTATTTTCTTTTAATAAGATTGATGTGTCTAGAGTAATGATAAGTCTTATCACCTGTTTCTTCGTTTTTACTTGACTTTTCCTACATATTTTGCTTGTTACATTATTGCATGTAGAATGTGAGAAAGCAGCAAAGGACCTCAAGGGAGAATCTATGCATCTGTGTTCTAATTGAGATACCTCGTTAAACAAATCATCATCATAATCATCATGGTCATCGTCATTTTTTTCTCATTTTTATTATTGTTGTTGTTTTATTGTGGTATTGTTTTTGTTGTTGTTTTTGTTTTTATTATTTATATAGAGGTAAGAAAATGTTAATTCGTGCTCTACAGAGATTCTAGCCTGAGTCTGCGGGTTACGATACCAACCACCAAGCCAGTAAGCACTAAACCAATTGTATGGTGTGTATTTGTAATTCCCTGTAATACCCTGTATACATCATGATTTATTATTAATAATCAACAGTGGCCGAATACTTAGATGAGAATTAATTATTATGTCGACATTCGGATGTGTCCGCGAAGTACGCATGTCCATTCCAGCAATTTTATAGCATCATTTTTGGGAGATATGGGAATGTGCGATATTTCGAGCGAGATGACACAGGGGCTGGTGTTCATAAGGATTTGCAGAGAGAGAGAGAGAGAGAGAGAGAGAGAGAGAGAGAGAGAGAGAGAGAGAGAGAGAGAGAGAGAGAGAGAGAGAGAGAGATGTCTTTCAGAAATCTTCCAAAAGATAAATACAAAATGAAGCTAACAGTCCTTAGTCTTCTGCTACTTACAGATATCATCTGGGCCTTTTTACAACAATATGAAGTACTAAGTGCTAACATTCTATATTTACTTTAGTTCATAATATCTATTTACAAATTTTCACACCACTCGGGTAGCCAGATATATATATATATATATATATATATATATATATATATATATATATATATATATATATATATATATATATTGATATAGAGAGAGAGAGAGAGAGAGAGAGAGAGAGAGAGAGAGAGAGAGAGAGAGAGAGAGAGAGAGAGAGAGAGAGATTGGGTTTTGAAGGTAGCTTTAATTTGTTTCAGTCATAGGTCTGCAGTGTGTCAATTTACAGTGATGTCCAGCAATCAGGCATCATTCTGCAGTCATGTAGCATCATGTTTAACTCAGTCACATTATCCTGACACCACGCCGACCAGTAACACTAACACTGACCTCTTAATGCTGCGCAACAAGCGAGCTGGTTGTATGTACAAATTTTATAAGTCTTTGTTATGAACCTTCCGGGGTTCGAACCCGCAAACTGTAGCATCTGAGGCTGACGCTCTAACCACTTAGGTTACCCGAGCGGTGTGAAATTTTGTATATAAATATTATGAACTAAAGAAAATATAGAATGTCAGTAAGTATGACTTCTTATTATATGCTCATCTTTTTTCTCCGTTAACTTTACATTGTCAGAATCGTTCAATATCCGGCGATATTGAACACCTTCATATTGCACTCCCACGTGACTGATGCACGTGAATGAAGAACTACTTTCTATAGTAAACAAACAATGGACGCAGATGCCAGTACTTTAGATTTATTATGTTTGTCGGTGGATAAAGTAAACCAACTGTTTGAACCATTTGAAAGTAGAGATGCCAAAGTTGAGAATGTGGATGAATTCATAGATTCACAGAAGAAACTTTCAACGAAGCTGGCGACTGAACGTGATATCAAAAATGTTCAGCGATGGCTGTGTGAAATATACTGTAAACAAAGAAAAAAGGAGTAACAATTCTTTTAAACAATGCAAAGACTGAATGAAAATAAAATTACATAACAAAACAAAAAATATGGGGAAAATATGTGATGAATTGTATAATTTGCACATACCAAACCGTTTTCAAAATGAAATACATTAATCAACATTGCCAAATATAAGAAAACTGGTTTTATGTCAGGTGCATTGGATTATTGAATTAAATATAACATATTCGCGATGCAAATGTTAAAAATTGCAGGTATTATCCGAGACCAATGGGGGTTAATCAGCTTGGAACTCTGATGAAACGAGGAGCCGAAAGGCCACAAATCCAGGGAAGAATTGCCAATCATTCTGTAAGGAAGACTACTGTGACAAACCTGTCAAAAGCTGGGGTCCCTCCAACAAAGATAATGCAAGTGACTGGGCATAAAAATATGTCATATATAACTGTAATAATGAGAATAAATCTACTTGCCTTTTTACCTCTTTAATCTCCTCAAAATGTACTTTGTACTTTGTGGACTCTTTCTGCTAATAAGAATTACGTATTTCCAAATACTGTTACACATCTGTGTACTATAATATATAGGCCTATAGAATCCAGACTACATTGTTGAAATCGAAATCACATTCCATAGTAGACTGTACGGAACTCCGCAACAAATGAATCTGTTGTTCACAAAACAATAAACAATATTGAAACAAGCATCTTCTTAAGAATTTATGTTTAAAAACATTCATATTTTTCCAGTTTACGATTCCAAACTATCCATGGTAGAACAGAAACAGTTATGCAGATTGTTGTCATCGCCAGTCCCTAAAGTCACACGTACATCGTGCGGAAAACACACAGACGAAGATAATCAGAATTTGGCTGTATTGACAGAGAAACAAAATCTCTCAATTCCTGACCAGCTGGGAACTTTGTTCAATGGCGCAGTCATTCATAATATGACTTTAAATTTCAATTTCAGATAGACCAAAATGGGATTTCTTTTTTAAATGAGCGAGCGCGCGGTACGCTATGAAGTCAAAAGGTCGATGGGCGGAGCTATATGCGCATAAATACTATTATTGTGTATTGAAGGAGAATTTACGATTGTCAACTTATTTATTTTAATAATAAAATAATAGATTTTATTATTAAATATATTTGTTGTGAATTTTATTATTAAGTCTTTGGTAATAAAACAAAAATGAGCATATAATAAAAAGGTTATTGCATTTGAATGGGAAAATATGAACTCTTTTTTTCGGATGGCTATACTGCACTCCCAAGGTCGTGCAGTATAGCTATCCAAAAAAACTCGTTCATATTTTTCCATACAAATGCAGTAACCTATAAATATTGTTATAAAAAGACCCATATGATATGTATAAGTAGCAAATTGTATTGATAGTCTATATTTTGATATTCTGAGGACTGTGAACTTCATATTGTATTTATCTTTTAAAAGATTTCTGAAAGACATCTGCAGACACTATTTCAATAGGATATGCATCGTATGTTTGTCTCTTGTCTTCATTTGTACCATTCTCGTGTAGTGTCGTTTTAAGGCACATGCACACAAGGCACGTACCTAGGCACACTTTGCAGCAGGTAAACCCTCGGCGGCCCAAAAACGAAATTTAGCAGTTAAGTACTATATCAATAATTTTGACTAAATTGCCCACATGCAAATGGAAATGCAATGCAATACTTTATACCTGAGACTGAGAGATCGAGGCGCATATTCTGGTTACTTTAAAAGTTAGAGTTTGTGCCAAGGGCCCAGAATTTTCTTAAAACGACTCTGTTCTCGTGCCAACCTATCTTGATCCGAGAAAAAGACAGGAATTTTTGTTTTCATTTAGTAGCAGGAAAATGTGTGTTTGAGATTGCTCCATATGCATGTTCCCTATCAAGTCTGCTAATTGGCTTCAAATTACTTATTTTTACATATGGTAGCATTCAGAAAATCTTAGTAGGAAAAATAATTATTTTGTATCTTCTGGCTTCTCTTAGTCCTGATCCATCTAGCAATGCTTTGCATAACACCCGTTCCAATTCAGACTTCAAACCACTTTCTTTTACACACACAAATGTTGATGTTCGGTTAAGTATTGTTTGATTTTACATTGTTCATATATGCAAGTGGATTCCTAATAGCACCCGGAGTAAGTCGTTTTAAAAACGAAATGACACTGGCAGAGTTTTGTTTTGTAATCTATCTGGAATGATATGAAATATCTCAGTTATGTTCAGAGATTCATATTAAAGATGGTAAAAAGAGTAAAAATAATTACCTTAAATATTTGTCTTGAAAGCAGCTCTTCTTTCCTCGGCAGGGTGATTTCCGGGTGAATTCCTCGACATGGTGATTTACAGTGTCATTTATTTTTTATTTTTTAAATTTTATTATATACATTTTTGTAAACCGGTTTATTTTCATAAGATTCTATTCAAGCATCACCATTTTATTATTAGCTCATTTTCTGGTGTTTTATTTTAACTGAAACTAACTAACATGAGAAATTCCTGCCCTATGCTAACAAAACTTTATCCATAACATATACTGAATTCGCCCTTAATGAAGAAAAATAAGTTCGAGAAACAACAATTGCATGAAAGCTAAAATATCTATCTCCATTCATTCTACAATAAGCAGCTAATCTTCCGCCTTTTGGAGATTGAATAAAGGTCTTGTTCATCTAATAGTAGGAAGAAGATTGAAAATTATCTACAAATTCAAACTTGTATCCATTCAAACGAGCCATTGACGTGGCCTATTGATATTACATAAAGTGACACAGGAGATTGTTGCATATAAACATCAAGGGGACGAAAAGACAATTCTATCCTCGTACAGAGAAATATATTGCATCGAATTTGAATTACGATGAACATAAAAGAGCATAAAGTATACTTTTCAAAGCATACTTGATCAATTATGCATGCACTGAAGGTCTTCTGAAAATCTTAATTTGAACAATTATGAATCTTGTCCCAGTTCTCTTCTGTTCCTTTTATTATTCTGTTCCGCGTATGGCTTTTATAAATACCTACAATCAAACATCATATTGCTTCTTTCTATATCTTTCTTTATGTAGTCGTCCTATAGTCTGCTTGTAAATAGACACATGAATCTCCACGAGATATGTTATACGATCGCAAAGTGAAGTAAGTGGTCGATTTAGGAAGAGGTGATGGAAGATACCGATGAAAAACACATTTGACCTGTGGAATAATGAATGTAAAAGCACCTTGCACCTTTATTATCGTTCACTACAATCCGATTTTGCATCGTGTTGGAAACAGATTTGTACAAAAAAAAGAGAATTCAAAGGGAGCTATATAGAAACTTTTTAAGAACTGTATTATTAACCTGATTGTTTCAATAATAGTCAAATTAAGAGACCTTAGTCAAGACACCCGATCTCAACTTTCCTTTGACATATTTGACTATGATAGATTTATACAAGAGTTTGGTTTGTTTTGGATTGTTTCATAAATTTACTCCTTTTGATATAGAAATATTGTCATTTGTAAATCGGACCATTTATATTTATTTTCCTACAATTAGTTTTGCACCCCAGTCCAAACACGTTCAAATGACTGGTTTAACAGGACACGAAAATGTAAGCTACGTCTTTCTATAGATTCATTTAGGTTAAATATTCGAAGTTATTACCGTCGTTTTAGTAAGCCCATCTGCAAAATTGTTTTGCATTCATGACTCTTGTTTTACAGCTGTAAGTTTTCTTTGAATCTAGCTTCTTAACCAAATTATTGATGACAATTCCACATAGGAATGTTTTACCATTACTTATTGATTGGTATAAACCAAACTTTTTTCCCAACTTGCAACATTAACATTCTTGAAAGATCGACACATGAATAGACTGATGGACGGATTAATGGATGAATGGGTGTCTCTGTAATTGCAATCAAAATTACTGCTCCAAGGCTGTTGCTAGAAATTATTGTACTGTCCTTTCAAATATGGGGACTACAACACTGTACAATTAATTACGAGGACTATAAAACCATAGTGCCTACCTTGGAGACTGACTTCCAGTGAACCAAGCCGATGTGCATTATTTAGGTTAGCTATTTTCGCCGATCTAAGTAACTTTCGGATTATAAAATCAACCAAGTTCTACCGAATAGTTTGAATGATATAAATATTTAGATATATGATCTTATGACAAAATATATGAAACATATAGTAAAAACACCAAACAATTAACAGTCATGTATGCAATACGGAAGTGGGTAATCTTAACAGAATGAGGAATGGAGGTTATATTTGGTAGATATTAGATTTAAGATATTGGTAATATTAGATACGTTTTTAGTGTGGCTCTTAGAGGAAATAAACTTGTGGATATATAAGAGATATTTCGTTAGGCACAATAAGACAATATGAGTCGTTCTCGATACATTTTAAAATAATCAGGATAGTTAGATCGGTACAAACCACTGGAAGGGGGCGGTCCGAGAGGATTATGACAAATAAACTAGCAAATAAGCGTCATTTGCATCCTGAATTTAATTTCAATTGCAGTTACATCCATTAGTTCATTGTTTTCTCTCTCAAAGGCTTACAAAAGTGGTACTAACAGCTGCCTCGCTTGGCGCTCAGCTTAAGAGATTAGTGTTAGGACTGGTCGGTCTGGTGTCAGGCTAAAGTGATTAGGTGGGACATTATGCTACATGTCTGTGGCATGATGCCCCAGTGCTAGACATCACTATAAACAACCACACTGCAGACATCTTAGCCATATGACTGAAAAACCATTAAAGCTACTTTAAAAAAATCCAAATCACACACACACCCAGAAAAAATGGGTCGGTTGGGTAATCAGAAATACGCATACTTTTTGTGGCCTTTCGGATTCGATTGTATTGCTCTTCGGACACATATTACTAATCCATTTAATTTCACGCCCTTCGCAACGAATCAATTTCACTAAATACCATGCTCAATCTATTTCACTTCAGAACATGCACAACACTAATGTATTTCACTTCAGACCATGAGCAACAAAAATATATTTCACTTCAGACCATGCACAACAATAATCTTTTTCACTTCAGACTATGAGCAACATTAATCTTTTTCATTACAGACCATAAGCAACACTAATTTATTTCATTTCAGATCATGCACAACACTAACCTATTTCACTTCAGACCATGCACAACACTAATCTATTTCACTTCAGAGCATGAGCAACACTAATCTGTTTCACTTCAGACCATGCACAACACTAATCTATTTCACTTCAGAGCATGAGAAACACTAATTATCTTCACTTCAGCACATGAGCAACACTAACCTATTTTACTTCAGACCATGAGAAACACTAGTCTATTTTACTTCAGACCATGAGAAACACTAGTCTATTTTACTTCAGAGCATCAGCAACACTAATCTATTTTACTTCAGACCATGAAAAACACTAGTCTATTTTACTTCAGACCATGAGCAACACTAATCTATTTTACTTCAGACCATGCACAACAGTAGTCTAGTTAACTTCAGACCATGAGCAACACTAATCTATTTTACTTCAGAGCATGAGCAACACTAATCTGTTTCACTTCAGACCATGAGCAACACTAATCTGTTTCACTTCAGACCATGAGCAACACTAATCTGTTTCACTTCAGACCATGCACAACACTAACCTATTTCACTTCAGGGCATGAGCAACACTAATCTATTTTACTTCAGACCATGAGAAACACTAGTCTATTTTACTTCAGACCATGCACAACAGTAGTCTAGTTAACTTCAGACCATGCACAAAACTAATCTATTTCACTTTAGAGCATGAGCAACACTAATCTATTTCACTTCAGAGAATGAGCAACACTAATCTGTTTCACTTCAGACGATGCACAACACTAACCTATTTCACTTCAGAACATGAGCAACACTAATCTGTTTCACTTCAGACGATGCACAACACTAACCTATTTCACTTCAGAACATGAGCAACACTAATCTGTTTCACTTCAGACCATGAGCAACACTAATCTGTTTCACTTCAGACCATAAGCAACACTAATCTATTTCACTTTAGAGCATGAGCTACACTAATCTGTTTCACTTCAGACCAAGCACAACACTAATCTCTTTCACTTCAGAACATGAGCAACACTAATCTGTTTCACTTCAGACCATGAGCAACACTAATCTATTTCACTTCAGACAATGAGCAACACTAATCTGTTTCACTTCAGACGATGCACAACACTAACCTATTTCACTTCAGAGCATGAGCAACACTAATCTGTTTCACTTCAGCCCATGAGCAACACTAATCTGTTTCACTTCAGACCATGCACAAAACTAATCTATTTCACTTCAGAACATGAGCAACACTAATCTGTTTCACTTCAGACCATGAGCAACACTAATTTATTTTACTTTAGACCATGAGCAACACTAATTTGTTTTACTTCAGACCATGAGAAACACTAGTCTATTTTACTTCAGACCATGCACAACACTAATCTGTTTCACTTCAGACCATGAGCAACACTAATCTATTTTACTTCAGACCATGAGCAACACTAATCTGTTTCACTTCAGACCATGAGCAACACTCATCTATTTTACTTCAGACCATGAGAAACACTAGTCTATTTTACTTCAGACCATGCACAACAGTATTCTAGTTAACTTCATACCATGCACAACACTAACCTATTTCACTTCAGAGCATGAGCAACACTAATCTGTTTCACTTCAGACCATGCACAACACTAACCTATTTCACTTCAGAGCATGAGCAACACTAATCTATTTTACTTCAGACCATGAGAAACACTAATCTATTTTACTTCAGACCATGCACAACAGTAGTCTAGTTAACTTCAGATCATGCACAACACTAACCTATTTCACTTCAGAGCATGAGCAACACTAATCTGTTTCACTTCAGACCATGCACAACACTAACATATTTCACTTCAGAGCATGAGCAACACTAATCTGTTTCACTTCAGACCATGAGCAACAATAATCTATTTCACTTCAGACCATGAGCAACACTAATCTATTTCACTTCAGACCTTGCGCAATAAAAACAAAACAAAATAATAAAAACTCCATCTTCTGAACGACTGTTTCCATAAAAACAACCACGAATCAACGACAAGATGAAACATTTAAATTCTTACTCCTAACACCATCTGTCTTTCTTCGCCAAATATGTACTTATGCGTCACCTACAAAAATTGGTGTGTCTATGTGTGTGTGTGTGTGTGTGTGTGTGCGCGCCCGAATATACGTTTTTTTTTTTTCTTGGTTTTAAGTATATTTGACCTTAGTTACTGCCAGCAATTGTTACATTTTATAAAAAATATATACAAGCTAACCTTAGATGGCCCTACGTTTCCTCTACTGTTACCTGGGAGCTATGAACGTTTCATATAAATCCCTCACCTGCATGACACACGATCCTAAGGCATCTGCTACATAATCAATATTCTCTACTCATATCAAAAGTTATTTAGGTGTACGTCACATTATTACGATGTCAAAAAAAAAAAACAAAAATCGTGAAGACAGGTGTATGGTTTCTTTGCAGCTCCCGTGACAAATCATGTCAGCACGACAAGCCATGAGATCGTTTTACGGACACCTGGTGTTCTTTATACATTTGAGATTTGTGGCTAATTAATTGAGTTTTTAAGCGCTGAACAAATATCACAGGCAATTGACTGACGTGAGACAAAATGTATCTTACTTATATTAAATAAAGTCCTATCTATACATTTGTACACATAAGTGGCATGCGTGATTTATAATTTAGCACCCAAAACTGCAAAAGTCTGAAATGTCCCGCATGCTCGTACATTATATAAAACTTAGTTGTGACTTCACGTATTGGCAAATAATTGCATTCAGAATTTGAATTAAAATGTGCGTGATCGTTGAACAGATAACCATTGATTTTAAGCAATGCAATATATTTACAACTGAGTTTGCAATTGAATTAAATCGTGAATTTGTTGTTGTTGTTGTAGGGTTTAACGCCATTTGTTTTCAGCACAAGATAGGTTATACATTGTGGCCAGTATTAATGGTGGAGGAAGAATACTGGAAAACCCCGAGAAGAACCACCGACCCACGAGAAGCTACTGACAGCTACCCACGTTAGCCGTTTCTGGACTCGAACTCACGCAGACGAAGGTGAGATGGTTAGTGATCCGTAACGGTCAGCGCTTTAGATCACTCGGCAACTCGAGCTCCCCACCCCCCACCAAGCCTGAAATTGAACGTACAAATTAGAATGTTTCCTTTCGGCTACCAAATATAAATGAACTTGTTTGTATTAGTGAATATGCTCCGGAAAAATGTTTTCCTTTGAGTGTAAAGTAGGTAAATGCAGCAAGAAAGAAAAATGGAAACTGAAAAGAGAAAAACAAAGATCACATTAAGTCTGTAAACTTAACGAGCGTGTGTGTTTGTGTGTGTGTGTGTGTGTGTGTGTGTGTGTGTGCGTGCGCGAGAGAGCAAAGATAAACAGAAAGAAACGTCGACAAACAAAATATCAATGATGGGAATGACTTGCTTCAAAACGAAATAAACCTTTTTCTTGACTCTACGGCATCGAAAACCTCCAAAAAGCCGAATCATTCTACCCAAAACAAGTTTATAAGTACGCTACTGCGTGTTTGAAACCTACGTCTGGTATTAGGTAACTGGCAAATTTAAGATAAAATTTAACTAGTAAAGACTAATTTGTCAGTTACGTGTGTATACTTCTTTTTATAGGTGTAGGGTCTTCATAACTTTGTGATACATAACATGTCACAAAGTGAGTTATATATACATTAATCACAATACGTATATCAATTTACACCCTTTAAAGTGAAATTTTATATATTTAATTTGGCATTAAGATTTTTAAACATTTTCTGTTTTGGGGCTGGCAAAATACATACAATTTCACTGAACGTACATCGAGTATTGAGAATTAAAATGTACTCATAATATGTTGACCTTCCATGCAACGAGATTTGGTTTTGGTTTTCTTTCTGTAGTTAAAGGAACTCTGGCGGATTATCTGAGTAATTCCTCAATTTTTTTCAGTATTCCAAGATTTAAAGCAGGCTTACAATTTTAAAACTAAAATTTGATTGTTTATCCTTCATACCTATTCTACTTCTGATAAAATTCATTTTGGAAAGTAGATTGATCACGATCATTTCAAATATTTTTTTTGAGGATAAAAGTTGAAATATTTTTTCCAACTTGGTCTTAAAGAAAGCTGCTGAGTGATTGGCTGCCCGATGCTGAGTGATTGGCTGCCCGACGTTAAAAGAAATCCACAGATAATTGTCAACTAGAAGTTACGTCTTTGAGGAATTAGTCTTTAAGGACTCATGGTACTAATATATATATATATATATATATATATATATATATATATATATATATATATATATATATATATATATATATATATATATATATATATATATATATATATATATATATATATATATATATATATATATATATATATATATATATATATATATATATATATATATATATATATATATATATATATATATATATATATACACGTGACAACACCTGGATGACATCTTCTGTGTAGAGAAAAGGAGACGAGCTGCGGTATTTTCTTGACCTGGATGTGTTTGAAATACGTACCT
This sequence comes from Potamilus streckersoni, assembly GCA_016746295.1. Lineage (NCBI taxonomy): Eukaryota > Metazoa > Mollusca > Bivalvia > Unionida > Unionidae > Potamilus > Potamilus streckersoni. Next base: position 1,320,149 of record JAEAOA010002340.1, on the reverse strand, counting down.
TCAATTCCACACCAAAGAGTCCGGTACTAATTTCATTAATGAATGTTCCAAACTCAAGGCTATTAAAAAACTGAAATTTCATCAAAAAAACAATTTTCAAATTTTCAAGTTACAACTAGGATAAGCTCTCAAATTATTTTTTTTCCTATAAACTATATTTTATTATCAAACCAATCCTGGCCATTCAAACCCATATATACTCTGTCTTATCTTCACCCATTTTCAGGCTGGTTCCCATTTTTTTCCCTCTGCCCATAGAAAGCCATAAACAACAGGAAGCAGTATCTGAACCACCAAAGGATGAAATGTGAAAATGATACTCACTGAAATGAATCCAAAAGTAAATTTTCGTTCCTTTTCGGGGTGGAACGGGGTTAGTTGACGCAGCCTTGTAAATGTAAAACCCTTTTAACAGACATCACCATAGTTCAATTTCCTAAGTATGTATCGTTAATTATCATAGGATAGAAACAACTGCACAAATTTGGGGTATTTGGTTATCGAAAGAACAACACGATCTGGTAAGATCGCGAATGAAAACAAGTAAATTTTCCGGTAGAATTTGTTTATCAAAACAACTATAGTCGTTATTTGATCGATATTTGGCGAATGCCGATTACCAGGAGAAGAGGCTTGTTTCCCTGCCGTGTTAAAAGTAAAAAATGTTTTGTAACACTGACCAGCATACGACCTTTAATCCGAGTTATGTATTATTAAAACAGACTGGTTGTCATCTTTTTGTAAATATTTGTGGAGTGGAAAAGAGAGACGTAAATTCATTAATTGTCTTCCGATTTAAGACACGATCCAAGAAAAGCACGCTTGATTGTATTATTTCAGAACTTCGTATTGAACCTGTTATCAAGAGTTGCCTATTAAATCTCATTTCAAAATCATCGTGTAGGTGAATTGTTATGTTGGTTATCTCATTCATGTCTCTTTGTTGGCATATGTGCTTTAGCACAGCTTTTTCATGCAATGTACTTTAACACCGTTCTCATTCATGCCTCTTTGATATATAGACAAACGAAAATTATAAGAACTATTAGAGGGAGATTAGACCTACATATTAATACTATATAAAATCCATATTTTATGCTATATAAAATCCATATTTTAATGATATATTATTTTCGTGCAACCATTTATATACAATTTGTTTTGCACTTGAAGACAATAATTTATTTTTAAGGCGGTATATTCTTGACGCGTAAATGAGATCGAAAGAAACTACATTTCGTCTCATCTAATTGCAGCTTTTCGCGGATAAATTTTACAAAATCTGCTTTGGAATTAATACCACTCCTCCTTATAAATGCTTTATAATTAATACTACTCCTTATAAATGCTTTACAATTAATACCCCTCCTTATAAATGCTTTATATAATTAATACCACTCCTCCTTATAAATGCTTTATAATTAATATTACTCCTTATAAATGCTTTACAATTAATACCCCTCCTTATAAATGCTTTATATAATTAATACCACTCCTCCTTATAAATGCTTTATAATTAATACTACTCCTTATAAATGCTTTATATAGTTAATACCACTCATCGTTATAAATGCTTTACAATTAATAACAATCCTTATAAATTCTTTATATAATTAATACCAATCCCCCTTATAAATGCTTTGTAATTGATACTACTCTTTATAAAACGCTTTATAGTTAATACCACACCTTATAAATGCTTTATAATTAATACTACTCCTCCTAATAAATGCTTTATAACTAATACTACTCATCCTTACGCACGATTTATAATTAATACCATTTGTCCTTAAAAAAATGCTTTATAACTGATAGCTCCTTGAAAGCGCTGTATGGTTAATACACTTCCTTCTTATCATCGGGTTGGAATTACTATCATTCCGCCTTATAAAAGTTTTATAATTAGCTCCTCCTTATAAAAGCTTATTAATACCATTCTTTCTTTATTTTGTACCATATCTTCTATAATTTATAACATTCCTTCTATAATTTATAACATTCCTTCTATAATTTATAACATTCCTTCTATAATTTATAGCATTTGTTCTATAAATTATAGCATATCTTCTATAATTTATAACGTGTCTTTTTTTAGATCTTTTATAATTAATTAAATTCCTCCTTATGAATATTGTGCTCAGTTTTGCAGTACTACATAGATCCTGGTTTATAACTTAATCAGTCCTAACTGCTCGTTTAAAATTACATCACATAAGGAAAACCTTATGGAACATAAAATGACCCCACATCTTTATCAGGACTGGTAATCAAACAAGCTTTAGGTGTTGACTTTTCATAGTGACAACTCCAAGACGCTGTCCTTGATTCTTGTTATCAGTATTTCCACTCCTTAGGTCTTATATAAGGAATCTTGTTAAAGACAATGCTCAAGGGGACATTTTACTATATAGGTCGGGGTGAGTGGGACTGGATCGTTCTTCCAAAACGAGATCTTTTTTTGCTTTACCTCAAACATTTGTTTTCATGTGATATAATTGATTTACGGATATAGAAGATTCTTTATACGAAAGCCGGAAATTAAATCAACTGCCAAATGCTGTTCAAGGAGGATTCATGTAATTCGCTTATAAAGCATATTGTCATTGTTCTTGAGATATGTACAGCCTATCTAATATAAGTTATTTGTCTTCTTCTATATTTCCACTATATCAAAGACAAATGTGTACCTTCATACTTATTTCCAATAACAATTCATATCAGTTAATGTACACAACTATATTCGTTTGTAATAAAAATTTATCTCAGTTAATATAGATGACCACATTTGTTTTTAATCACTCATATTTGTTTCTAATAGAAATTCATAACAGTTGATTTGTTCCACGATGTTTGATTTTAATAGAAATTCATATCAGCTAATTTACACCATCATACTTGTTTTTAATAAAACCTTTTTATCAGTTAATTTACAACATCATACTTGTTTTAGTAGAAATTTATATCAATTTACTCCATCATACTTGTTTGTAAGAGAAATTCATCAGTTAATTTATACCACCACGTTTGTTCTAATAGAAATTCATATCAGTTAATTTATACCACCATGTTTGTTTATGCTAGAAATTTATATCAAATAACGTAGACCAACATGTTTCTTTTTACTAAAACTTCTTAGCAGTAAATGTAGACCACCATGTTTGGTTTCAAAAGAAACTCATTAATTATTTACACCACAATATTTTGTTCTAATAATAATTATATCAATTAATAAATGTTCTTGTTAAATAACAAAATATATGTGGAAAAAACTCAACGTAAAGCCAATGACGTTCAGTTACAACTCAGTTCTTTAGATTTATTTTGATTGTATTTTTTGTGCTAATTTTGTCATTGATCTATCTGTACGTGCTCGAAACGGATGACTAGTGAGATAAAAATGCAGAGTATTAAAGTCAGTGTTTAATCTGCCATAATTTATATGGCTGAAATTGAAGATTATTGCATTTTGAAATACTAGGTGTGATGTTGGATGTTATTTATTACTTTCATTTACGAAATGTTTATGTTTATATGTCATTTAATTTATAGATTAATTTCTCGAGAGATACTTTTTCTATCAACCATTGCCATTATTTATTCAATGCAATTTCTTGAGCGATACCTTTTCTACCAACATTTGCAGAATAAAATATCTCAAGACTCCAGACTGTCCAGATAAACGTGTCTCAAGACTCCAGACTGTCCAGATAAACGTGTCTCAAGACTTCAGACTGTCCAGATAAATGTGTCTCAAGACTCCAGACTGTCCAGATAAACGTGTCCCAAGACTTTAGACTGTACAGATAAAGGTTTCTCAAGACTCCAGACTGTCCATATAAATGTGTCTCAAGACTCCAGACTGTCCAGATAAACGTGTATCAAGACTCCAGGCTGTGCAGACACCTCAAGACACCAGACTGTCCAGATAAATGTGTCCTCAAGATTCCAGACTGTCCAGATAAATGTCTCTCAAGACTCCAGACTGTCCAGATAAATGTCTCTCAAGACATTCTGCTGGTGTAGATCCAATGCAATGTTGTGTATTTGCTTAAAACCAAGAAAACTTTGTAAACATTTTTGTGAAAGTCAGAACATAGTTAAGCTAATTTTCTTCACAAATAAACATTTCCAAAGTTCAACTCACAATGTCATCATTTTTTTGGATAATTTTATATTTTAATATTTTTATTTATATCTACGAATTATTATTTTTTCTGAAAATCAAGGAAATGAATTGTCCAAAAGCTTGTAAGATGATTTAGATTATATCATTTCCATGTACCAAATGACTACCACTAGCTTGAACGTCTTCTTCCAATTTCTGCACATAACGAACCTTGTTATATTATAGAATTAAACATTATTTTCATGGTCATTATTTTAATTGCTTGCTTAAGGGATCATTTTTATGTTTGATTCCGTCGTTTTAAAAGGCGTTTAAACTGGCTTAAATACAGTTAATGGTATTTATCTTCGTCATACATTTAACATGGATTCAAATTTTCGACAACGATTCGTGTTATATATATATATATATATATATATATATATATATATATATATATATATATATATATATATATATATATATATATATAAAGACACATTATTGCAACCGTATCGTCACGTGATACCTTTATCTGAAGCAGTGTCGTAAAACACCAAATCTCGGCAAACAATTCTAAGCAGGTAGTTCTTCATTTTATAATAGCTAAATGCTTCCCTTGTATGAATAAAAAAAAAAATACATTATTCAGATCTCGAAATGTACCTCAAGGATACATATATATATATATATATATATATATATATATATATATATATCTATATATATATATATATATATATATATATATATATATATATATATATATATATATATATATATATATATATATATATACCTCTCGATAATTGAGACATTATTCTTTCGAACATTCTGCATCATGTGAATTACGGAATCAGATCTCACCTGTCGTTGATAAAAGACCAAAGACAATAATAATTAATTCCTCTATTCATTTTTCAACGGAAGTCAGCTTTTTAGAATATCGTATATGAAGAACTATCATCGTACTCATTAGATAGTTATTGCTAGAACTTTGGTCTCGAATACATACAAACAACTCTGTATTTGTGCCTTTACATCAATGAATTAAAATTTACAAGGCATAAGATTTCAGAAAGGCAATCAGCAGGGATACCTTTAATTTATACTTAAAACATGCATCGAAAAGTTCAATACATAAATTTAGGATAGTCTATCTCCATTCGTTTGAAAAAGACCAGAATATTAGTTAAAGTTCCAGAGTTTATGGTATTTTGAGTCATTTTAAACCTCTATATAAATTAAACTTAATCCCTTTAACAGTTATAAATCATCGCTGCATTTCTCACAGCAAGAATTCGTAGTGCATATAGGGAAAAAAAATGTCTATATAACAATGCAGGTTGTGTGATGCTCCCTAAAATCCAATTATTGAAAAACCTGTAGGCCTGTTTGGATTTTAGAATATCGATACGCTAGAGGGAAATAAAATAATCAAATCACTTACATCTGTTCAAGAAGTTCTTTTCTTTCTTTCTCATCACCAGTTTGCTACATAGAGAGTTTCTCAACTGCCGATGAAAAAATAGCTTTAAGAACACCATTAAAGCGCGTTCAGGAGTAAAATTTGTTGATCAATTTAATGTATTCAAATCTCCTGCTATTAACAGAAATTTTCTTCTTGATCGAGTACTAGATTATGTGTTCAATTCATGAGGAAGGGTGTGGAACTAACCTTTTAGGATTTAAAGGTGTACCAGAAACTAATATTGATACGCATAAACATATTATTGATATCTATCTCTCGATTTTGCGTTCATTTTATAATTGTATAACACTGTCCAGCTTTCTGAATTTGATTAATCGACGTGTTTTCCTGGTTGTATTTCCAGAAGAAAAAAAAAATACATCAAAGAAGATATTCTTCATGGGTAATGCTCTAATGATCGATAGCACACAGCCTCCATATTTGTTGCCTAACAGTTCACCAGGGAAATATTTTTTATCTTATGCAGAAATCCTGTCAATTAATGAATTTTAGGTTTTTAAAAAGTCATTATAAAGACACATTTCTTAGCTTATTTGGGTGATATAATTAAAAAGTGACTACTTAAAATCAAGATCACATCTGACGAAGTTTGTGGAAGGAAGCTGACACCATGGACTTCAAATTATCAGATTACGAATGCTACTCACTGATACTTTTCTTCTTACCTAATATGGCTACGTAATTGAAATGCAAGTTCTTAAGATAGTAAATCAACACACGCAAAAGGAACTCGAGTCAATTTTCCATCCCGAAAATTTTCAATTCTGGTGAACATTGGTAGGATTTTACGTTGTGAATGCATTTTTCTTTCCCTTTTTAGTTTCTTTGAAAACTATAAATTGACTGTCTCCTACACTTCAAGGCGTGATATGCTTTTGAGATTCTGGTTCTTATTTCGTATGCATTACAATCAGCGAAGAAGAACCAAATATTAGTCACTTGCAATGAGGAAAATTACTTTAAATCAGGAAAGGAACGCGTTACCTGAAATATCAAGATTATTTTTAAACATTTTTTACACTAGGGCAAAATTATATCATGTATGATATAAATAACTTTAACTCGCTTTCTCTTTAAAATAGAAACTTTTGTTTCCAATTTAAATTATAAGAGTAACTTCTTTAATACACGTTTTGCTACTTCGTGCATTGCAGTTGAAAGAACATCTGTTTGTGTTTTACACATCTTTGTTTCTGTAAAATGTTGCCATTGATTGGAAATCGTTAACGTCAAGGCTTTGCTCTTTGTGTTAAAAAATATTCTAAAACGCAGTTTATCACATCAATGTAATGCAAACAATACTTATATTCATTTGTCTGACATGAGTTTTATCTATGGAGTAGTTAACTTACGCTGTCCACTGTGGCGAGAAAATTAAACTAAACAATTGCACGTGATGCTTAATATTATTTTGGTTTACGGTTCTATCAGAAACATTTACTAAAGATGTATTAATATCGTGCATTTCTAATTGTCTTGAAATTTATGTAAATTACATTTTCTTTTACCATAAAGGTGGAAGTTGTACATAAGAGCAGCTGTGATGCAGTGGTATAACGTGCCGTACAAACCAGAATGGTGCGGGTAGAAATCCTAGAACCAGATCAATCATGGTGGGGAGCCATTGAGTGTCTTTAGTAAAGACACATTATTCCAACCGTATCGTCACGTGATACCTTTATCTGTAGCTGTGTCGTAAAACACCAAATCTCGGCAAACAATTCTAAGCAGGTAGTTCTTCATTTTATAATAGCTAAATGCTTCCCTTTTATGAATAAAAAAAATACATTATCCAGATCTCGAAATGTACCTCAAGGATACATACATACATACATACATACATACATACATACATACATACATACATACATACATACATACATACATACATACATACATACATACATACATGCATGCATGCATGCATGCACGCACGCACGCACGCACGCACGCACGCACGCACGCACACACACACACACACACACACACACATACATACATACATACATACATACATACATACATACATACATACATACATACATACATACATACATACATACATACATACATACATACATACATACATACATACATACAGGTATTTCGTTTTATGCCGAGATTATGAACGATAATTTTAAGACTACATGCTATATGCTATGGACATTAAAAAGCAATTACATGCATTACCAAAATTTCATCTAAATAATTGCGCAGTTACAGAATAGTTCAGTGCTTAGAAAGTTATGCATAGTAGTTCCCCTCCCGAAGCACATCGGTTAAAATATATCTTGTGCATGTATGTCATACAGATGCATCGAAATTTACAAGAAAACTTATTTTAATCATATTCGATTCATCTCAGATCATTAACTATTTTGAGAATTAGAAATATAATGTTTTTTATTTAAATTTCCATTCGAATGGAGAATATTCACAAATGCATTTTTATTCATCACCTGTCAAACTACACGGAGGGTGAAAATGCGTACTAATTTGCTCCTCTTTTCTTATTCACTGTACCAAATGTACGTAAAAGGATATCTGAACGTTTACGGTACATGTAAAGGAAAATAATCCGTATTTCGGCTACGCCCATTAATATTAAAATATAGATGGACAAGATGTTTATAGAATTAGTATCACTCACTGCCCCACTGATTATAACTTATTGCTAAGTAATTAACTTTGATATATGATATTTCTTATTGGTATGTCATTTATTGAATATATCCTCTATCATTTATTAATTTTTTCCTCTATACTTTCTTAACTGCAAAATTTATCATCAGATTATTTAAAAGAAATTCTGTCATGCAGTCAGTGTTCGTTCACGCTTTGTAGTTCTCAAAAAGAAGCAGTATTTTTGCGACAAAAACTGAAGTGATAAAACTTGTAGTTTTGTAAGATAAATAATAAATGTATTTGTGTCGATTTTAAGAAGAACAAAAATTACAAGACTGCATCCTTTCATAAGACAATATATTAAAGTGAAAAAATACGACATTGATTTAAATTATATGGAATTTGTATTGTGTATACGAATTTAATGAAAAATATTTAGAGTTGAAATGTTGTCAGCAAATAAACTTCCTTTTTTGGTGTTTGTTTTCATAAGTTTTTTGTCTCATATTTTATGATGCTATAATAGTGAACTAAATAACAACACGTAGGCACTGATTTGAGAGTGAGATAAAATTTCTAAAAAAAGAAAAGTTAACTTACGTACAAGCACATACTGAATAATCAAGACAATAAAACAATTGTTCCAACCAAACCACATAAACAAAGAATGGGCAAAGGTAACTTTTAAACACGATCGATGTATACTTCCGACTATCTGTTCTGACCAATACAACCTTTCCCAGAACACATTAATTTCACCGGAAGAAATGAACCGAAAAAGCTTGCTGATACCATTGTTGCCACATAAACCGGAGATCGTTGCAGTGTTTAGCGCACATTCTATATAATTTGATTTTACAGTGAAGTCATATTAAATTTTATTTAGTCAATCTACCTTTGACTTGATAACATAACAATGCTCAAGGTGGTATTCTGCAAACTGTAAAGTGACAGACATGTCTTGAGTGTGTGGTACTAAAACCAACTGTCGGGAGGAAATCTAACACTGTCACAGTGCCTGACATTTAAATTGAGTTCATTTTTTACTGAAAGCTTTCTTTTGAATATATATTAAAAATCACTTCTTCTTTTGTCAAAAATGTAAATTTTACTAAACACATAAAGTATACTCATAATTTGTCATTTTTTGCATGTAAATATTCCTAGACATCATTGCTATTCCTACACATTTTAGAGTGTGATTTGGAGACCTTTTGGCTGATTCAGGTCAGATCTGGTGCCAAGAATATCATATACCACCTAATTAATGTTTGTTTTTTTTCTCGTCATAACACTTTTCGCATTAGATATGATGACTTTAATGATTTGTGATATGGCTTGTGATAGCGCTGTAAAGTTTGTAGGCACCTTTGCTGACATTTTTTCCCATTAGCAGATTCAAAAGTACGTTATATCTGCTAAACAGAGTAGGTGTTTTTCCTATTGTTTAGAACTTTTAATTAACTATGCAGACTTTTAGCTACGTTGACGTCATAATCAAATGATACTTTTTCTTTTTCATTCAGTTAGTCCTGATAGTCCATGGAAAATAATTTGCAGAACAAATAAACAGCACCAGCAATAAAAACAATAAAAAAAACGCATAGGCATTATTGCGTGCATTATGTAACACTAAAAATGCCATTTAATGATAGCTATTGCCATTTAACAAAAGCTAGTTTCATATAAAGATAATTATTGCCATTTAACAATAGCTAGTGTCATTTAATGATAACTATTGCAATTTAACAATAGCTAGTGTCACTTAATGATAACTATTGCCAGTTAACAATAGCTAGTTTACTTTAATGAAAACTAGTGCCATTTATCAATAACTAGTGTCATTGAACAATAGTCATTTAACAAAAACTTAAGCATTTAACAATGGCTAGTACCACTTGACAATAAATAGTGTCAGTTAATAATAAATAATGACATTAACAATAAAGAGTGTCATTTAACAAAAAATAATGACTTTAACAATAACTAGTGTCATTTAACAATGACTATAACTATTTAATAACAAATATTGTAATTTAACGATACAAGAACTATTTAACAATAAATAGTACTTTTCAATAGTGTTACCATTTAATAATACATAGTGCCAATGAACAGTAAATAATGCCATTTGGCAATACAGTGAATAATTTAACGATAACAAGAGCCATTTAACAATTAGAGTGATATTTAATAATAAATAGTGTCGTTTAACAATAAATAGCTCAATTGAATAGTAATTAAAGGCATTTAACAATAAAGTGTCGTTTAACAATAACTAGTTGCATTTAGCAATAAATAGAACCAATTAACGATAATAAATGTAATTTAACAATAACTAGTGCCATTTAACAATAAACAGTGCCATTTAATGATAACTAGTGCCATTTAACAAAAACTGGTGTCTTTGAATAATAACATGTCATTTAACAGTAAATGTTGCTATTTCAAAACAAACAGTGCCATTTAATGATAACGAGAGCAATTTATGAATAACAAGTGCAATTTAACAATATGTATTTCCATTTAGCGATAAGAAGAGCCATGTAGCAATAAATAGTGCTATTTAACAATAAATAGTGCTATTTAACAATAAATAGTGCTATTTAACAATAATTAGTGTCATTTAATACTAAATAGTGACTTTTCAAAATAGTGCCATTTAGTAATATTGTGAGCATTGTAACAATTAATATTGCCATTTAACAATAAATAGTGACATTTAACAACACATAATGCTATTTAACGCTACCAAGAGCCATTTGATGATAAGTTGCACCATTTAACAATAAATATTGCCATTTAACACTAAATAGTGCCATTTTAAAATACACAGTACCATTTAATGTTAACAAGAGCAATTGTTAATAACATGTAGTGCCATTTAACAACGAATAGTGCTATGTAACAATGAATAGTGCAATTTAACAATAACTAGTCATTGAACAATACCAAAGTCGGTTAACAACACACCATGCAATTTAACAATAACTAATGTCATTACAAATAGTAGCCATTTGACAATAACAATTGCTATTTAGCAATAACTAGTGGCATTCAACAATAAATAGTGCTATTTAACGATAATAAGAGCCATTCAATAATAAATAGTACTATTTAACGATGACTAGTGCAATTTAAAAATGACTAGTACCACTGAACGATAACAAGAGCCATTTAACAATTAATAGTGCTTTTTATCAATAAATAATGACATTTAGCAGCAACGTGTGCCATTAAACAAGTGTCTTTTAACAATATCTAGTTATGTAACGATAACTAGAGGCATTTAACAATAGCTAGTGTCATTTATTAACAGCTAGTTTCATTTATTAATAGCTACGGCCATTTAACAATAACTAGTGCCATTTAACAATAACTAGTGTTATTTAACACTAAATTAGAGCCATTTAACAATAGCTTATACAATGTAATAATAGCTATTGCCATTTAACAATAACTAGTGCCACTCAAAAAGTAGTACTGTAACATTTTTCAACAGCTAGTGCAATTTAACACTAACTAGTACCAGTTAATAATAACTAGAGCCATTTAACAATACCTAGTGCCATTTAACGATAACTAGTACCATTTAATGATTACTGATGTGACGTGATGTGATTATAATTTTTAACGTAGCTTTGACAATTTTTCATTCATTTCGCTATGATGTCTGCGGTGTGGTATAGTGAAGTCCAGGACTGGGGCATCATACCGCAGACATGTAGCATGATGTCCCACACACTCACATTTTTTCTGACACTAGGCCAAACAGTCCTAACACTAACATCTTAATGCTAATCGTCAAGCGAAGCAGCTGTTAGTATCCCTTTTGTAAGTTTTTGGTATGACTCGACCGGGGATAGAAACCACGACCTCCCGTATCCGAGGCCGACGCTCTAACCACTAGACCACCGGAGTGGTTTTAATGATAACTAGTGCCATTTACAATAACTAGTGTCATTTACCAATAGCTAGTGCTATTTAACGGTAACTAGCACCAGTTAACAATAACTATAGCCATTTAACAATGCCTAGTGTCATTTATCGATTACTAGTGCCGTTTAACGGTAACTAGTGTCTGGCAGCCATTTCAGCGTTACACTATTATCTGACTTTATCGATCCAAGCTGATCATAATTTGTTCATGAGAAATAATAATGCATGATTGGATTTAAATGCTGTAAAAGTTAAACAGGCAGGGGCATTCAAGGGCAGAAAAAGCCAAGTCAAACGATTCTTTAAATCGTCGTTTAGCGTCCCTATGCTTAGCAATAACAAATTGAAACTTGTGTATTGTCTGTCTCATTAGCAATATCAAAGTGGTGGATATGTATTGTTCATATAATTGGTATAACTAAGTGGAAGATGTTTTGAATTACACGATAATGGTGAAATAATAAAGTTTGTATTTAATTAAAGTTGTA